>BOPN01002022.1:95000-105000 GCA_017312705.2 Penaeus japonicus | reverse complement strand
TTATTTTTGTATCCCAGATATCTAGCGAGGGTTTTGCAGGTTTCAGTAATGACTGCGGATATGTATGCATCAGTTACCCGCAATATGAACCGCGCTTTTACTTTTGTTATCTATTTCACCACAGAAAATAAATTTGAAAGACATATTCACACGTGCGGAATTCGGTAATCTGAGAGAAAGAGGTGATAGGAAAAGGGAACGAGAGAAAGAGGTGATAGGAAAAGGGAAAGAGAGAAAGAGGTGATAGGAAAAGGGAAAGAGAAAAAGAGGTGATAGGAAAAGGGAACGAGAGAAAGAGGTGATAGGAAAAAGGAAAGAGAGAAAGAGGTGATAGGAAAAGGGAAAGAAAGAAAGAGGTGATAGGAAAAAGGAAAGAGAGAAAGAGGTGATAGGAAAAAGGAAAGAGAGAAAGAGGTGATAGGAAAAGGGAAAGAAAGAGAGAGGTGATAGGAAAAGGGAACGAGAGAAAGAGGTGATAGGAAAAGGGAAAGAGAGAAAGAGGTGATAGGAAAAGGGAAAGAGAAAAAGAGGTGATAGGAAAAGGGAACGAGAGAAAGAGGTGATAGGAAAAGGGAATGAGAGAAAGAGGTGATAGGAAAAGGGAACGAGAGAAAGAGGTGATAGGAAAAGGGAACGAGAGAAAGAGGTGATAGGAAAAGGGAACGAGAAAAAGAGGTGATAGGAAAAGGGAACGAGAGAAAGAGGTGATAGGAAAAGGGAATGAGAGAAAGAGGTGATAGGAAAAGGGAAAGAGAGAAAGAGGTGATAGGAAAAGGGAACGAGAGAAAGAGGTGATAGGAAAAGGGAACGAGAGAAAGAGGTGATAGGAAAAGGGAACGAGAGAAAGAGGTGATAGGAAAAGGGAAAGAGAGAAAGATATGGGAGTAAGAGCAGCGTAAAATAAGGGATAGAGAAGAGGAGAGGAAAAACAAATGAGAATAATGATGGCAAGAGGGGAAAAATGTTGATAAAAGTGTGGATAGAGAGGTAGATGAGAGTCAAATCAAGAACAAAGAAAAGGGCAAAGAAACAATTCAAAGAAAAAGAAAAAGGAGGAACTGAATTATATAAAAAGATAGAGAGAAAAAAAATGAATCATATTTAAAGGAGAAGCCAATGGTGGAAAATATCAATAAAAAAGTGAACAGATTATTCACTGAAAGTGCTGATGAAATATTAAATGAAAAATATAACAATTTATCAAAGAAAGGCAAAGAGAGAGAGAAAGAGAGAGAAAGAGAAAGAGAGGGAGAGAGAGGGAGAGAGAGAGGAGATAGAGAAAGAGAGAGAGAAAGAGAGAGAGAAGGAGAAAGAGAAAAAGAGAAAGAGAGAGAGAGAAAGAAACAAGTCACATCCACCATCTTTCGTGTGCATATGAAAAGTTGCAACGCATATCACCATTCCTTCTCCCTATGGCTTTCTCCCGAAAAAGAAATCTTTTCTCTAAGCTCAACCAACGCATTTTAATACTAGCTTCTATCGTTGCAACATATCCTCGATTTCGCAATATTATTCAGACGTAATTTACCCAACAGGAAACTTTCCCCGAACAAGAAATAGACGCAGAATGGATACGAAAAAGAATGAAAGAATGGAAGAATGTAATAAAGACAAAAAAAAAAAAAAAAAAAAACATAAGTAATAAAGCAAGAAAGAATACCACAGTTTCTTAGGGGAACCGTAAGATATCTTCCTGGTTCTTAAGCAAGGAGCTAGAATTGACATAACTGTCTGGTAAGAAATATAAGCTGCTACGCCGCCTCACTCATGTTACTCAAGGTCAGGTAGGAAGTGTTGCATGATGTTCCTCCTCTTTGTGTAAGCAAGATTATGCCAACCACCATACATACAACCATGAAATAATCGTCTCAGTGTACTCTTCATATATGTGGAAAAAAGGACGATGTTTGAGTGTGTTTTCTCAAATATGTGGAAAAAGGACGATGTTTGAGTGTGTTTTCTCATATATGTGGAAAAAGGACGATGTTTGAGTGTGTTTTCTCATATATGTGGAAAAAGGACGATGTTTGAGTGTGTTTTCTCATATATGTAGGAAAAAGGACGATGATTGAGTGTGTTTTCTTATACATGTGGAAAAGGGACGATGTTTGAGTGTGTTTTCTCATATATGTAGGAAAAAGGACGATGATTGAGTGTGTTTTCTTATACATGTGGAAAAGGGACGATGTTTGAGTGTGTTTTCTCATATATGTGGAAAAAGGACGATGTTTGAGTGTGTTTTCTCATACATGTGGGAAAGGGACGATGTTTGAGTGTGTTTTCTCTCTCTTAGAAACGAAGCCAAAACATGACATACAGAGTAGGCACTCCTTGGCCGGGATGTACTCCTCACCCACAGTAATTCTACTCAATTAGATCCTTCGCTTGAACGAGCGTGACCACGTCAACAACACCAGAGAAGAGGAAAGGGGCTGAGGAAGACAGGAAGGGAGGGAGAGAAATGAGAGAGAGAGAGGGTGAGGGGAGAGGGGGAAGAGGGAGAGAGAGAGAGAGAGAGGGTGAGGGGAGATGGGGGGGGGGGAGAGAGAGAGAGAGAGAGAGAGAGAGAGAGAGAGAAAGAGAGAGAGAGAGAGAGAGAGAGAGAGAGAGAGAGAGAGAGAGAGAGAGAGAGAGAGAGAGAGAGAGAGAGAGAGAGAGAGAGAGAGAGAGAGAGAGAGAGAGAGAGAGAGAGAGAGAGAAAAGAGAGAGAGAAAGAGAGAGAGAGAGAGAGAGAGAGAGAGAGAGAAGAGAGAGAGAGAGAGAGAGAGAGAGAGAGAGAGAGAGAGAGAGAGAGAGAGAGAGAGAGAGAGAGAGAGAGAGAGAGAGAGAGAGAGAGAGAGAGAGAGAGAGAGAGAGAGAGAGAGAGAGAGAGAGAGAGAGAGAGAGAGAGAGAGAGAGAGCAAATCACAGTTCATTGGACGCCAGTGAACTGTCTTTGTGCCGGTGTGTTGGACACTTGAAATCCCACGCCAGACTTGTCTTTAAGAAGAATGAAATCATATGTTTATTCTGTGTGAGCTAAAGACAGACGCAATTACCTCTACAACAGTGAAAGTATTGGTAAAGTATAGTAAAAAAGAAAGTTTATTAAAGAAAAAAAACAACATACATAGCTTTTAAAAACACATTTAAAATAGTCACAGTACAGGATAAAAGAATTAAAAGAGTAAGATTTATTTTGATAGAACACATCCTTCTTCCCTGGATCACTTGTCATGTTGAGTGACACGTGATAGCAAATAGACTAGATTTAAAGAAGGAAAAAAAATAACTTCAAAATAATTCCGCAACTTATTTTTTACGCCACTTTTACTCTCCATATATAATCTTGATCCTTATAAATGTTTTCAGTTACTGTTACTTTTTCATACTCATGTTGGTAACCTCGGACATATATATTAGTACGCCTCTTTTGTTTTACGTCATATATTTCAAATAAACAGAAATACGAGAAACAGAGCATATGCAAGTAAACTATGTGTCGGGAAAACATTCTTTCATATTCTAGTAATCCAAACGTACATGCACCTCACATTTGTATACATATACGTTATATATACATATACATATACATATACATATACATACATACATATATATATATATATATATATATATATATATATATATATATATATATATATACATATATATGTATGTATACACACATATTATATATATTATATATATATATATATATATATATATATATATGTATGTATATATATATATATATATAGAAACACACATACTGATATGATAATATGACAATATATCTGCCTCTGTATATACAGTAAACATCCAAATAAATGTTATGCATTCACCCCCTCAAAAAGTTACGTAGCACCCCAGAGTATTGAGTTAGCGTTACTGAAAACAATACGCATAATTCTTGTCACACATTTAAGTAACGTGAAAAGCACTGTTATTTCCTCGTGGCTGCAACAACACAGTGGTCTATAGATCCTGCATGAAATTGCCTCATGCACACATATAAAGAAAATTATGCATTACTTCAAGGATTGATTGGAAATCCATTGTTCACAGATTCGAAACAACCGAATGTTAACGAAACAAGGTTTGTTGGTCTGAAACAGAAACCTCTGATGATTGAAAATTGTATAACGTTTTTCATGTTATTTTTTCTTGCAAATTTTCGATTCATCAAAAGCATTTCACTTTTTTTCAGCATCACCCTTTAAACAGACAAGGCAATTAGTGTTAATCAAAATATTTCCTTTATATGATTTATCTATCATTTACGTAGGTAGTGATTGATTTATTCATATAATAGTCAATGTCTAAATCATTTCATTGAGTTTATAGAATAATAATTAAGACACTATATGTTTACTGCCCTGACCATCATTTTTTCATAACCTTTTTTATCGAGAAAAATAGAAATCTGGTATCCATTTGACAATTCAGTTCACGGAACCACAACACTTCCATTTTTCGTCACGTACGTTTTATCACACCATAAACTCCAAGCCTAGCACCCCCCTAGTTTACAGGTCACCGTCCTGAGGCCCCCATAGCTACGCTACCGAATCCGCAATCACTATCCCTGAAGCACCATAAGCTCACCACCTCGTAGCAGCCGAAGAAGACTGTTTGTGAGGCGAGTCACCCGTATGTCTCCGCTGTCTCTCTGCCTCCGTGTGGCGAGGGGGCAGGGCAGGGGAGGTCGCCGGGCAGGGGAAGGGGAAAGCGGACTCCCCCTTCGCCCTCTCCCCTTCCCCGAGGTGTGACAGGTGACTCACGGCGCTGGCGACGATGAACACGGGATCCTCGTCGAAATCGATGACGTAGTCCCCGGCTGCCCTCGGGATGTAGCGCTCCGGGAGGTCGTGGGGACTCAAGACAGGGTAGTCGTCGGGAACCCTCGGCCGTCGTCCGTCGCCGCGCGTGGTGACGCAACCCTCGTGGGAGTGACCACCCAGGTCGTTGTGATGACAGTGCTCGTGGTCGTTGAGGTGATGAGGCTCGTGGGGATCATACTGCTGGTGAGGACTGAGGTCGGATGAGTCGTCGTTCTTGGAGAGGGCTTTGAACGTCTGGGTACTCTGCGTGCGGTACTGCTTGGCGTCGAGGCCGTCCTGGGGGCAGCACCAGGAGTGGCGGCGACCCGTCACCACGTTGGAGGGGGAGGAGCCTGAGGACATGTCTGTGGGAGGGGGGAGGGGGAGGGGGGAGGGGGATGCAGGTGTTAGATTCGATAATTGGGGGTTCAGATTGATGGTGATAGTATTAATGCATTAATGGAAATTATAATAATGATAATAATAATGATAATGATAATGATAGTGACAATAAAAATAGTAATAGTAGTAGTAGTAGTAGTAGTGGTAGTGGTAGCTGTGGTAGCAGAGCAGTAGCAGTAATGATAATAATGATAATTGTCCTAATGATAATGATGATATTAATCATATGAACAACAACAATGATAATAATAATAATAATGATAATAATAGTAATAATAATAATAATAATATCATTATCACCATTATCATTATTATAATTAGTATTTTCATTATCATAATGGTAATAATAACGATAATTTAAGTATAATGGAAATAATGTGTATTATTAACACTATATATAACAGCAATGATGATGCAAAGAACTGTAATGATAAAAAGAGTAAGAAAAAACAAAACAAAAAAAACACTCGAACCTTGGGCGTTCTGCGGGTGTGCGTGTGGGCGTGTGACTGAGGCTGTGCGGGCGGAGGCGGAAGAGCAGATGCGACGGACTCGGTGTGTATGACGGGCGGCTGACGTGGGCGTGACAACACGGTATTGCTGACTCGTAAACACAGGGATGGGAACGATGGTCATGTTTCCTTCTTCCTCGCGTCGTTCTGGTTATTTAAGGGGGGGAGGGGGAAGGGGGGGGGGACAAAGATTAAATGACTCTTCATTGCGATGATGATGATGATAATGATGGTAAGGATGATGATGGGAATGATAATAATGATGAGGGTGTGGGATGATAAGTTTTTTTTAGTATTGAATTAGGTTAAGATAACGGTTAGATAGTCCTTAATTGGGATAATAATGTTAATGAGGATAATGATGATGATGGTAATAATACTGATTATAATAACATCAGTAGTAATAATAGTAACAATAGTAATAATAATATTGATAATAATAATAATAATAACCATAATAATTGCAATAGCAATACAGATAATGATCCATAATAACAATAATAAAGATAATAATGAAAATAAGAATAACAACAACCTTACTAATAATAATAAAAACATAGTACTGTTCCTTCTATAATATTTTCTTAAGTTCCTTAAAGCTTAAAAATAACATTTCAATAAAATCCAGCTATAATAATGATAGCAATCTCGATTCTACGCTATGTTTTGTTTTTTTCTGAAGTGATAATGATAAATAGGTGAATCAATAAATAAATAAAACTCAACCAAACAGCCCCCCTCTAGCCTACGGTATGTCATTCCATGTGTACCCCTCCACCCAAAAAAAAATGAAAAGAAAAAAGGAAATATATCTAGAGAAAAAATATCCATACAAACTATCTTTTCTCTCCTTACCCCCCTCCCTCCCTCCCTTTCCCATCCCCATCCTCAAAAAAAAAAATAATAATAATAAAAAAGTCCATCCAACCATAAGCTACAATACTTCCAACTCACCCCCTAAACCAAAAAAAAAAAAAAAAAAAAAAAAAAAAAAAAAACGAAAACAAATCCCACTCCACTAAAAAAAAAAAAAAAAAGGAAGTCAACAATGCGTCCTCCCAACCTACCATGATACGTCAAGTTACAGTTGCCTGTCCCTGAGTCACTACACAATGTCGAAGGAGTGTTGTTGGATCCTGTTCCTGAGTCCTTGAAGATCTCAACCATATCCTTGGACCCGAGATCGTCTCCCTGGCTCGTCTTGGATGGCGGGGGGGCGGGGGGAGAGGAGATGCACCCCCTCCCACTTGGGTCTTCCTCTACCACCACCACAACGTCTTCAGCAGCTGAGTGGATACATATATATTCTCACGTGTGTTTTTTTTTGTTTTTTTTTTTTTTTTTTTTTTTTTTTTTTTTTTTTTTTTTTTTTTTTTTTAAAGGTGTTGTGGGTTTTAGGGTGTTTGTACATGTTTTTTTTTATTCCGTCGGTTGTTATTTTTGTTAATAGTGATTGTGTTTTTTGATAAATGTGTATTTGATTTGTGTGTGTGATTATTTGTATGTGTTGTCCTTATCCTTTCTGAGTGGTAATTATGATGAATTATTACTGTCAGAAAAAAGTGCATATCGTCATCATCACTTCCCCATCTTTTAAAACCTGTGGTTGTTCTTTATGCTGTTTGGTATTTTCATGTATCCATGTCTCTCTCACTCTCTCTCTATCTCTCTCTCTCTCTCTCTCTCTCTCTCTCTCTCTCTCTCTCTCTCTCTCTCTCTCTCTCTCTCTCTCTCTCTCTCTCTCTCTCTCTCTCTCTCTCTCTCTCTCTCTCTCTCTCTCTCTCTTCTCTCTCTCTCTATCACTCTCTCTCGCTCTATCACTCTCTCTCGCTCTATCACTCTCTCTTGCTATATCAGTCTCTCTCTCTCTCTCTCTCTCTCTCTCTCTCTCTCTCTCTCTCCATCACTTTCTCCACCTCTATCACTTTCTCTCTCTATCATTCTCTCTCGCTCTGTCACTCTCTCTCTTTCTCTTTGTTTCTTTCAGTCTTGCTCTTTTTATCTCTCTCTTTTTCTTTTCTCTCACTCTTGCTCTCTTTCTCTTTCTCTTTTCCTTCCTTTCTTTCTTTAGCTCCTTCTCTTTCTCTTTCCCTGTCTCCTTATTTCTTTTTTCCCCCTCTTTTCCCGTTTCTTTCTTTTATTATCTATTATTATTTATCATTATTATTCTTTCCTTTTTTCTCTCTCTCTTTTTTTTTTTTTTTTTTTTTTTTTTTTTTTTTGCTTTGACTAAACCCTAACAACTCAGTCACGACCCCTTCTTCCTTTGTCTGTCTGTCATTCGTTGCATGCAATTATCGCCTCAAAGTCTACTCTAACATTAATATCTTCACTCACATTTACTTTGTTGCTGCATGTTGCTTTGCGTGCTTGCAAGAATGCCCTTCAGAATGAAAGAAAGCTTGATTGCTTCGTAAACTGTTTGCATGGCTCGGCCGAACGACTTTCTCGTTAAATGATTGTTCCTTTCTTTGCTGATTGCTTATCTGATTGTTATCTGTATTGATCCTTTCTTTTGGTTATTCCTCTTTCTCTTTTCTCTATTCTCGTTTCTCTGTTCTCTGCTCGGTGTTTTCTGTTCTCTGTTCTTTGTTCTCTTTTCTCTTTCTCTTTCTCTTTCTCTTTCTCTTTCTCTTTCTCTTTCTCTTTCTCTTTCTCTTTCTCTTTCTCTTTCTCTTTCTCTTTCTCTTTCTCTTTCTCCTCTCTCTCTTTCTCTCTCTCTCTCTCTCTCTCTCTCTCTCTCTCTCTCTCTCTCTCTCTCTCTCTCTCTCTCTCTCTCTCTCTCTCTCTCTCTCTCTCTATCTCTCCTCTTCTCTTTCTATGCCACTCATCACCTTTTCCCATTTTCTTTATCTTTCTCTTTCTCTTTCTCCCCCATTCTCCCACACTCACCTCCTTTAAAAACCTTACTCAAAAATCTACATTCATTTTTGCTTTGTTTACCATATCATATATAGAGAGAAAATGACTAGGAAATAACACGCCCTCCGCACTCACAGGCCGGCGTTACTCAAACCTTGATAATTATAACGAAGGCACGAGAAATGGGGAACAAACCAGACTTCGTTATTCATATCACGTTATGGCTGCCACGCACGAAGGACAGATATGATCAATGTCATTTTGTTTCTGGATAGGCATATTAAACAGCAACAGCTATCTTTATTTTTTTTATTTTTTTATTCTCACTTTTGTTTCTGGATAGGCATATTGAACAGCAACAGCTATCTTTATCTATTTTTTATTTTTTTATTCTCACTTTTGTTTCTGGATAGGTATATTGAATGTCTAGACTACAAGAAAATCATGCAACCATGCACACATTTCGTCCTCCGCTCATGACCAAAGAGTATGGTCATGCACGTTGCAATGGCACACACCAGCGCGTTATGACTGGTTGCAGGTGTCGTTTTTTGTCTGTTTGTTTGTTTAGCCTTCTCAGTGCGCGAAATTGATAGTCAATGAAAACAATGAAAACGAAAGAAAAAAGAAAAAAGTTATCGTCTTCCCAAAGCCCTCACCCTACCCCCCTCCCCCCCATCCCTCCTTGTTGCAAGCAATGCTGCAATACCGCTAAAGAAATCAACATATTTTCCTCCACAAATGAGTCCGCCATTGAGATCATAAAAGCAATTCCTCAACACAGCAATAAAGACAAGATTTTTATTTCGAGTTCTTAAATATCCCTTGAAAAAAAAAAATATCATCATATCTTTACGATCAAACTTTTGACGAAACAAAGAAAAAAAATCGCAAAATTCTGAAGTTTGAATATCACTGAAACTGCGAACAATATATACGAATAAATTTGAATGGTGAAGTTTATGAATATATTTTGATAATTAGAATTGTCTTGTATTCGTCTTATATGCATGATATTTTGCAGTTATATACACGTACTTGATTCCGTACACTGCATGATTCCGTACACTGTGCATGATGATTTTTTTTTCCTTTTTTTTTCAGAAGTTTAGTGAATGAGCTGAAGGATAAATATGTACGACGGAATAAATAAGATGGAAAATAGATATATAACGTAATAGATAATATAAGAATGTAGATAAATACATATGGTAAAAGACGAATAATAAAATATATAGAAAAGAATAATAAAAATACACAACTAAAAAAAAGGAACAAGCAAAAGGACAAAAAAGAACGAGAAACGAAACAAATAAAACACAACAAAAAGGAAAATAAAAATGAGTAACAATAAAAAAAAAAATTGTTTGGTAATGTTTTAAAAAAGAAAGACTGAAATGAATGGGAATAATTGCAAAAGAA
>BOPN01002022.1:82500-85000 GCA_017312705.2 Penaeus japonicus | reverse complement strand
TTTATGATTACTTTTATTCTACTCTCTCTCTCTCTCTGTCTCTCTCTCTCTCTCTCTTTCTGTGTGTGTCTCTCTCTCTCTCTCATTCTCATTCTCTCTCTCTCTCTCACCCCCCTCCCTCCTCTCTCTCTCTCTCTCTCTCTCTCTCTCTCTCTCTCTCTCTCTCTCTCTCTCTCTCTCTCTCTCTCTCTCTCTCTCTCTCTCTCTCTCTCTCTCTCTCTCTCTCTCTCTCTCTCTCTCTCTCTCTCTCTCTCACTCTCTCTTACCCCCCCTCCACCCTCTCTCTCTCTCTTTCTCTCTCTCCTTGTCTGTCTGTTTTGCAATTGCAAGGTCTCATGTTCGCGCTTAGTTGACTCAGCTGCGGGTACTAGCATCAACTGCAGTCAAAGGAACCGGGGAACCCTGCCCGTAACTATATACATGTGTGTGTGTGTCTGTGTGTGTGTGTGTGTGTAAGCTTAACATAATAACGATCATTCAAACAAACTACCCAAAATCAAATCATGAAGACAAGGACAATGGCCCTACGTGTACCAAAATCGGCAAGAGAGATTTCCCCGCTCGGGTCGATGAATTCTGTGACTCATACCCATTGTCGTTGGGTAGCGACGGACAAGATGGCACGGGCAAAAAGCTTAGATTAGGTTTAGAATCAATAAAGTCCATATATCACCAACACGTCCAATAAAAATGCAGAATTTACAATCAGACCCATCTTGGCAAGTACAGGTACTCCAGGTGTTACAGATCACCGAGTTGTCAGCACTATCCTGAAGCTTGACTTTTATCTCGAACAAGCCTAACCAATCAAGTGTTAGATTGGATTCTGAACATCTAAAACTTCCCACCATTAAGGAAGCATCTTAATACGAACTCCAATGTCGATCTAGATGACTTAAGTCGGCTTAGTCCATTTTAAGATAAAAGTCAACCAAGCCACCTATGGAGGATAAGTGGAGAGCTTCAACCACAGAAGCAAAGAAAAAGAAAGAGACCATCCAGATTGTCCCTATTAGCAAATCTAACTAATATACTGCAAAGGCTGTGGCTAGAATGTTTGTTGAGAAGGAGAAAATACGAATAATATAATGAAAACTGGCTTTCTCTCGGTAAAATATTTAACTTATGAAAGAATCTACACTATCTTTCAGTATCCTAAGCAGGTTATCAGACAGGAAGGGGACAACTGAATTTATTTCCAGTCTTAGGTTACTCACTGAAAAGGCCTTTGAGTGCAATAATCCACTTCGGAGTCTTCATCAATTTTACAAATGCCCTCAGTTCTTGCCCTTGTTATCGTAACTTCTAGAAAAAAAACGCCCATCCTTCCTCCTACTCAGCATGACTGAGGAGTCAGACAGGGCGATATGATACCTCCCTCGATTTTTTTTTTCTTTCTTTTGTATCATCATCATAGCACTGATATCCAGCGAAGAGAGAGAGAAGTGTAGAGGGCTAGAAAATCTGAGAACGGGGAGTGGGGAATAGCAAAGTCTGACTACGCAACAGGAGAACAGGCGATCTCAAATCTTAAACATGCTAGCAACATTCCCATTACTAATTCCAACTTATAAAGCAGAACTACAATGCGTGGGTATGTTAGCTAGAGCTTCATCACAGATGGGGCTGCAAATAGATACAAGAAAATAGAAGAAATGATCACATCCGAAGCTAGAATTCAAATGATTATCACCATCAGTGAGAAAAGCAAAAAAACAACAACAAAAAAACAGGTTATTGAAATCATGTATCAGTATTCAGCACAAACAACCACTCCACAACATATTATGAATTCACGGAGTGAAGTCATAATATGTGGACGACCTCGCTCTTCAGAGATATAGTCTTACATGATATCAGAACATCCAAGTATTAGTCGAGGTTATGTCAAGAGGAGACTAGTCGAGAGAAGGAAAAACCGTGGAGTGACCCAGCGTAGATGGAGCAGAATATTCAACGGTCCAACATTGTCAACCGGACTACAATCAACTCTGCCTGTTGGGACAGATACAAATGGAGAGGTATATCGTGTGTGGATGCGTAGTCTACAAATTTGCGGAAGAGTGAAATATGATAATGTGTGTGTGTGTGTGTGTGTGCGTGTGTGTGTGTGTGTGTGTGTGTGTGTGTGTGTGTGTGTGTGTGTGTGTGTGTGTGTGTGTGTGTGTGTGTGTGTGTGTGTGTGTGTGTGTGTGTAAGCTTAACATAATAACGATCATTCAAGCAAACTACCCAAAATCAAATCATGAAGACAAGGACAATGACCATGCGTGTACCAAAATCGGTGAGAGAGATTTCCCCGCTCGGGTCGATGAATTCTGTGACTCATACCCATTGTCGTTGGGTAGCGACGGACAAGATGGCACAAGCAAAAAGCTTAGATTAGGTTTAGAATCAATAAAGTCCATATATCACCAATGCGTCCAATAAAAAGGCAGAATTTACAATCAGACCCATCTTGGCAAGTACAGGTGCTCCAGGTGTTACGGATCACCGAGTT
>BOPN01002022.1:60000-70000 GCA_017312705.2 Penaeus japonicus | reverse complement strand
GAGGGAGAGAGAGAGGGAGAGGGAAGGAGAGGGGGAGAGGGAGAGGGAGAGGGAGAGGGAGAGGGAGAGGGAGAGGGAGAGGGAGAGGGAGAGGGAGAGAGAGAGGGAGAGGGAGAGGGAGGGGGAGAGGGAGAGGGGGAAGGAGAGGGAGAAGGAGAAGGAGAGGGAGAGGGAGAGGGAAAGGGAGAGGGAGAGGGAGAAGGAGAGGGAGAGGGAGAGGGAGACGGAGAGGAGGAGGGAGAGGGAGAGGGAGAGGGAGAGGGAGAAGGAGAAGGAGAGGGAGAGGGAGAGGGAGAGGGAGAGGGAGAGGGAGAGGGAGAGGGAGAGGGAGAGGGAGAGGGAGAGGAGGAGGGAGAGGGAGAGGGAGAGAAGAGAAAGTGAGCAAACTACTTTCACTTATCGAATCTAGATGTTCCGTTATAAAAGATTTTTTATCTTAACACACATATTGCTGTTATTATCCTCAAGCAACAGAGAGACGTCTTTAAGTGTTTTTAACAGAACTTCTTTGCTTACATACGTGTAAAACTATCCATAAACATTTTTTATAATACACACACGTAACGATCTTAATGAAATTATACAAAAAAAATTGAAACCACCGTTGGAGCTAGAAATAACATTGGTATTTCCTGTGTTGATAGTGACACAGATATGGTGTGAATGATGCAAGAATAACACAATATATTAATGCATGAATGACAACATCGCAAAGCACTATTCTACATCTCTGGATTGCAATATTACTGACGTCAAGGGAAATACATTCGTCCTGACTTAAATGCATTTGTGATATGTTGCACATTGCATTCGTTAATGGGGATTTCTTTAGCCGCGCCTCATATAGCACATGTCGCTGTTATCAGGACAGAACACTTCCGGAAAGGAGGAGCCAAATGGGTGAGTCTTGAGAACAGATATGTGTGTTTTTTGTTGTTTTTGTGTGTGTGTGTTTGTATATATGTTTGTGTTTGTTTGTGTGTGTGTGTGTTTGTATATATGTTTGTGTTTGTTTGTTTGTGTGTGTGTGTGTGTTTGTATATATGTTTGTGTTTGTTTGTTTGTGTGTGTGTGTGTTTGTGTATGTTTGTTTGTGTGTGTGTGTGTGTGTGTTTGTTTGTGTGTGTGCGTATGCGTGCGTGCGTGCGTGTGTGTGTAAGATATAAAGAAATAGAACAATACTGACGACACAGTCGATTAAAGAAATGCAATCATGCCCCCTTTTTTATTGTTCTTGTACTTGTTTTTTTCTTTTCCTTGACCCGCTTGCAATATCACTATTTCGCATCCTGTTCTTCGCTTGTTGACATAAACCAACCCCAATGTTTTTAAAACAAAATGCCCAATAAGCCAATCAAGAAGTGGCACACGTTCATGCAATTGCAAAAGGAAGAAGTGGGCAAAAGAAGGCAATGGAATTCACGTGTTTATTTCACACCACTCGGGAACTATTTAGCTTTACGAGTGCAATGGACTGCGGGACTATTTCTGTTCTCCTTTTTCCTTCATTCATTCATTGTTATTGGTGTTCTTATAAGTATATGTATATATATTTTTTTTGTGTTATTGTCTTTGTCGATATTATTATCATTGTTGTTGTTGTTTTTGCTATTGTTATTATAATTATAATATTAATACTACTACTGTTAATATCTATGTCATTATCATTATCATTATTATCAGCATCATTATTGATGTTATTTCTATCATCACCAACATCAATCAATCATCACCATCATCATTATCATCACCATACCAAAATCAGGAACCAATAAAAAATCATTTCAAACAAAAATGAGGCCAAAAAAAATGCATGACACTACAGCACCGGAACAAAGGCCAGCCAAAAATCATGCACACTTCTATAGCGGTGCATGACAAAGGAAGTTTTAGAGGCATCTCATGATATATTAAGAAAGTTTTGATGAGTAAAAGAACGCCATAATGAGACTCGCATTAAGGAGAAAATCCATCTATTTTTAGAAAAAGATACTGTTTTGCAGGTTTTCTTGTCGAGAAGGTGATGGGGATGGGGATGGGGGTGGGGGTGGGGGTGGGGATGGGGATGGGGGTGTGATGGTGATAGGATGGGGATGAGGAAGGGGATGGGGGGAAGGGGTGGGGATGGGGATGGGGGGGGGTGAAGGGGATGGGGATTCTCAGTACAGTAAAGACAATTATTGCAATAATAAGACAATAAGAATAAGAATAAGAACTAACAGTAACAATAATAATGATAATGATAATAATAGTGTAATAATATATAATAATAATAATGATAATGATGATGATAATAATAATAATAATGATAATAATAATAATAATGATAATAATAATAATGTAATGATAATAATAATAATAATAATAATAATAATAATAATAATAATAATCATTATTATTATTAATATTATTATTGTTATTATTATCATCATTATTATCATTACTATCATCATTATCATTACCATTATTATAATAAAAATAATAATCATCATCATAATAACCATAATAATAATGATAATAATCATAATCATAAACAATGACAAAGGAGAACATTTCTTTTCATTTTCTTTTAATTATCACTATTTCTACAACAATCTGTCCCTTTATCGCTTTGAATTTAATCCCCTCCTCATTATACACAATTTCTTTAGCTGAGGCTTATGTTAGAAAGTCGTGATAAAGAAGAAAGAAAGGAATAAAGTGTAATGAGAACGTAGCGGATAAGAGAAAAATATAGGAATAATTTGGAAGTAGGACACGAATAGAAAAGAAGAAACAGGTCGTTAAGAAGATACCGATAAAATAAAAAGATATGGGAACCCAAAGATATAAATAAATATATATATGTATATATATGTATATATGTACATGTATATATATATATATATATATATATATATATATATATATATATATATATATATATATATATATATACACACACACACACACACACACACACACACACACACACACATATATATATATATATATATATATATATATATATATATATATATATATATATATATATATATATATATTTATATATATATATATACATATATATACATATATATATATATATATATATATATATATATATATATATATATATATATATATTGAGTATAATAAATAGACGATTAATGATAGATATCAAAGTGTAGTGATTTTACTGCTTCAACATCTATTCTAAGCCACAAGTGACATCAAAGTCATATTCCAACGTATCAAATCAAATAATCAGTCTAAGCTTGTTTGCATTTACTGAAATATAAATGTGGATTGCTTTTCAGCTTAATTAACAGCGAAATTGAAATACCGAACTTCAGTATCAATCAGCGGTTCTTTTAGATGTGTGTATGTGTGTGTGTGGTGTGTGTGCGTGTGCGTGAGAGTGTGCGTGTGCGTGTGCGTGTGTCTGCCTGTGTCATTCCAAAGGACGTCAACAGTCTCTGAGTTGATAAATAGAAGGCCATATTTGGAGACTAAATCAAATAAGGAACACACACACACTAAAACACACTAATACACACACACACACACACTAAAACACACACTAACACACACAGACACACACGCTAAGACACATACACACACATACACATATACTAAGACACACACACACTATAACACACAAACACACTAACATACACACACTTACACACACAGACATATTCACCAACACACACAAGCACTCAAGCAAATAGATTAACAAGCACAAAAATAAATAAATGTGGACAAAGCAAGTCACATGGCTCTATTCTTTTTCCTTTTCCCTTTTCTTAAGATTCTCCTTATTCTTAAACTTACGTAATTCTTATCTCCGTGACCTTTCCTGCAACCTTTTAACCTAATCGCGTCAATATTAAACCTCAGATTTCATCCGGGAATCCTTCGTTGCAGAACTGACAAGAGCCTTTTTAGTCCCCTTTGCAATAGCGGGTAAAAGAACGTGATTGCAGTGTTGAAGAAATTGCAAGGGTCTGGGGGGGGAGGGAGGGTAGTGGGTAAGGGGGTGGGGGTTGACAAGCGAGCGTTGGGGAGGGGGGAGGGGGGAGAGGGGAGAGGGGAGTGGTTTTCAATTGCAAGATGATTTTATTTGTGACGCTGAAACCCTTTTAAGGTCTTCAAAATATATGTATGAATACTCACACACACACATTCACATACACACACATACACACACACACACACATATATATATATGTATATATATATATGTGTATGTGTGTGTGTGTGTGTGTGTGTTTGCGTGTGTGAATAGGTAAGTGAGTGAGCAAGGGAACGACTGACTGACTGACTGACTAACTGCCTGCCTGCCTGCCTGCCTGCCTGCCTGTCTGTCTGCCTGCCTGCCTGCCTACCAACCACCCAGCCAACCAACCACCCAACCACCCAACCACCCAACCAACCAACCTGACGAACTGAATATGAGAAGGAACAAATAAGTGAGCAAATGAGCAAGTGAGCGAGATTGCATGAATGATCCCGCGTGCGTATAAAAAAAAGAAAAAAATCTTAAGAATATAAACAAAGCTACTTCCAGCCTCTCGTCCGGCTCCTTAAGCAATGTCTTAAAGCCTAAATTCTGGAGCAATCTTCTCTGCAGGGAGCAAACCCGTTCCACCGAATGTTGCAATCATTCCATTCAACAGGAAAGAGCCAATGCATGTTTTAGCTACTTAATGAAGCTGGAGGGAAGAGAAGATATGAAACTTTCCTTTTCTGACTTTTTTCTTCTTTTTCTTCCTCTGTTTTTTCTTCTTTTTTTTTCCTCTCTCTCTTATTTTTCCTTTTTTTCTTTTTTTTTCTTCTTTTTTTGTTTTCCTTTTTTTCTCCTTTTCCTTCTTCTTCTCATTCTTCCTCTCTTTTTTTTCCCTTTCTTCCCCTTTTCCTTCTTCTTCTCATTTTTCCTCTCTTTCTCTTTTTCTTTCTCCTTGTTATTAATGAAAATAATGATTACAGTTATGACTCCGATAGCTGATAAGGTAGGTAATAATGATAATGGTAATGATAATAATAATAATAATAATAACAAGAATAGTATTCATTATGTCAGTAATAATTATTAGTACTATCATTATCGTCATTATTATCATCATTATTATCATTATCATCATAATGATAATAATAACAATAATGACAATAACTATAACAATGATAATGATAATAATAATAATAATAATAATAATAATAATAATAATAGTAATAATGATAATTATATAGCTGCAATAATGATAATTATTATAACAGTTATAATAATAATGATAACAATAATAATAATATTAATAACAATAATAATAATATGAAAATATGTATAATAATATCAATTATAGTGATAACGATAATGATGATAATGATAATAATAACAATGATAATAACAATCAAAACAATTATAAAAATAAGGATAATACTAATAATAGTAGAAGTAATAGTAAAAACAATGATGATGATAATTATTATCATTATAACAATAATAACAATAACGATTATGATATTGATCAAATAACAATAATAACAACAACGATAAAAATTGTTACAACATTAATAATAGTGATAATGATAACAATGTCAATAATACCAACGACAATGATAAAACCATAAATAAATGCCATATGAAAACAGTTTTCGTTTTCCGTGTATTTAACAGTAATGCATTATAATCATAAGGAAAGGAAAAAAAAAAAATAAAATAAAATAAAATAAATAAAAAAAAAGGAAGAAAAATCTGTTTTCGTGCAATAAGCTCTACTTTATTTCCCAAATCCTCTGCTTCCGGTTCCTTTATGAGCAATAAAGTAGCCTAGAACGAGAGAGTACATTCATTACATGAGGCCAATATCTACTCTTATTGGAGACTTGAAAAAAAGAAGAGAAAAATGAAGATCATACACTTATATGCTTATATATCTGTATATATATATAAGAACACATACACATAAGCACACGCCCATACACACATACACACATACACACACACACACACAAACACACACACACACAAAAAAAAAAAAACACACACACACACACACACACACACACACACACACACACACACACAAACACACACACACACACACAAACAAACAAACATACACACAGAAGACAGTACACCCCCTGATCTATACGTAATTTCCACGTCATGATTAATGATGTTATTAATTGACAGGTTCCTGTTAGTAGATCATTATGATTCCGTGTTATCATTCGGGTCATTTGATGAAGAATAACACATTGACCTCTCCGAGTTTTGTCTGCAAACAAAGGCATTCACAGTTCAATGCCCCTTTCGTCTTGCAATCAGCAGTTGATAGGATGATCATATAAGGGCTTAATCCTTTTTTTAATTTTTTTTTATCCTCTTCCTTCACACGAATTATGATCTATTATGAAGGATATTTTCTTCACTCTTCTTTTCTTTGTCCTGTTCTTTCTTTATTGTCACTTTATTTGACCCTTTTTAGGTTTCGGTATTTATCTGTTCTTCGTATCGATGTTTATGCACTTTATTCATTTGGATTCATCGTGACTCACCCTTATTCACCTTCACTCATTTTTATTCACCCGTTTTATTCATCTTTATTAGCCCTCACCTCCTCCACTCTCTCTTCCTCTTCTCCCACCTACTTTACCTATCTACCTCTTTTTTTACCTATGCATTCTCCTCCTTCTAGTCACCACTTATCCAAACACACTCCAAGGGTAACATTATGTTAATGGCAATACTCGTGGTTCCGCGGTCCTTGTTGTGTCACAGGTGCATAACATGGCTTCGTTCCGTCCCCATTAATGTTTTGTGGTATATCTTGCGGTAGGGGTGGGGGTGGGGGTGGGGTGGGGGTGGGTGGGGGTGGGGGTAGGGGGTGGGGGGAACGGGTGGTGGAAAGGGAGGGGAGAGGAGAAATGAGGAAGAGGGGGGAAAGGATGGTCACATGAGGAGGCGTGGGTGAGGGTGGGGGGGGGGGGGGAGTGTGAGGAGAAAGGGAGGAAGCGAAGATAGCAAAAGGTTGGGGAGGAGAGATGAGGGAGGAAAGACGAAGGGAGAACAAGGGACAAGAGAACAGGAAGGAAGAGGGAGTGGGGAAGAAGAGAAGGAGGGTGGGGGGGGGGGGGGAAGGGAACAGAAAAAAGAGGAGGGAAAGGATGAGAGGAGATGAAAGGCAGAAGCGGGAGGGAGAAAAGAGAATGAAAACAAAGGGGGAAAAGAGGAAGAAATAAAGAATAATGAAAGGAGACGTACGCATAAAGAGGAAAGAGGAGAAGGGAAGAGGGGGGAGAATGGAGGAGAGGAGAACAGGGGGGAGGATAGGGGAAACGACAGGGGGGGGGGGGCGGATGGGGGAGACGACAGGGGAGCGGGTGGGGGAATGGACAAGGGGGCGGGTGGGGAAGAGGAGAACAGGAGGAGGATTGGGGGAGCGGAGAACAGGGAGAAGAGTGGAAATGAAAGAGAGGGAAGGGGAGAGAGGGGATTACGAGAGGTGTAAACACGAATGAAGTACTTCTGTGTGCGCTGTGTTTACTTATCTAATGATCTGATTCATTAGTATGTCCTGTTGATTTGCCTTCTTTTTTTTCTTCTTTTTTTTCGTTTCGCCATCAATTTTCTTTTGCCCTTTTTTTAATAGTGTAATCATCATCAAAGTCATGCCTTTCACCGCCCACGCCTAAATGGATAGCAATTCGTACCAGAACAATCACCATATCAATACTAATTACAACTCCCATTATGTTAACAGCTGATGCAAGAAAAAAAATAGATGATTAAATAACAAAACCACAATTACTGCCTTTAAAATAACCTCAAAACATCACAGTCACTATAGCCACGCGTGTATCACCAGCACAATCACCATAACACTGTACAATCACCATCCCAGTCACACTAAGGCTTGTCAGATCAACACATTCTCACCAGCTGTTAGTGTTGCAGCGAGCAGTTGCCAGCTTGGTGATTTAACACTGCAACAACAGCGTGGTGTATAACAACAATAGGCGAGGGAAGGGAGAGAGAGAAATTGTATAATATTTCCCAAAATGTTCTGCATAAAATGGTAATTAAGCTAATGAAATGAATGATCAAATCTTTAATTAGTGTAAGACTAAAAGGTGTATATATGGGTAAAAGGGTAATAAAACTTGATGATGGTTAATACAATTCTTGTTTTCTGGTATATTTCAATGTTGGCGAGTTTTCATTTGCAATTAAACTTCAGAATGATATATGGGAAAGCGAAACACTCTGATAACCGATTTCTATCTGCGTGCATGGAAAAAATGTGGAAATGCTAATATCTCTCTCTCTCTCTCTCTCTCTCTCTCTCTCTCTCTCTCTCTCTCTCTCTCTCTCTCTCTCTCTCTCTCTCTATCTATCTATCTATCTCTATCTCTATCTATTTTCTGTGTCTAATTATCTGTTCCTGTCCCTGTCCCTGCCTCTTCCTCTTCCTCCTCCTCTTCCTCATCCTTCCTCTCTTTCTCTCCTTCGCTCCCCCCCTCCCCACCATCCCCCCCACTCCCTTTCCCCACTGCTTGCATATGCACGAACGAAAAGAGGGGCGGGGGTGGAGAAAGGGGAAGGGGGGCGGGGCAGGGCGGGGCGGGGGGGAGGGGGAGGGAGAGGGAGGAGGGAGGGAGGGGATAGGTGGTAGGTGTCCATTTTCATTCAGCCTTGAAGCGCTATGCGGACAAACACTCCACTCAAGCAAGACCTTTTCAATTTTTCCTCCTTGCTCCTTCACGAAGCATCGATTGCCAGCAGCTTGCGAGCTCGTCCTCACGTCTCTCACGGACGTTCTCAAAGCAAACACTGACCTCTCACCTGGTTGTTGTTACTGTTGTTTTTTCAGGCGATGGCTTGCTGTGCTTCGAACACTCGGTATTTTTTTCCGGGTCGTAAATTTGAGCGTAGAGAGGAGGTTGGAAGGTCTTCGGTGCAATGCGGAAATAGGGACACGTAGCGGGGAGAGGTTATATGTCTGAAGCTTCCTGTTTATGTCTGTGTCTATATTTGTATCTGTGTTGATATATTTATATCTATGTGTTCCTGTTTGTTTGGTCTGTCTGTTTATTTAAGCGTCCGTCTGTCCATCTGTTTGTCTGTCTGTTTTGAACGTTCATCAGTCTATCTGTCTTTTTGAGCGTTCGTTCGTTTGTTCGTCCGTCCGCCTATCTATCTACAAACATACCTAACCTATCAACATATCTACCCTCCTACCTATCTATCAACCTTCGTATCAACACTGAAAACAAAAACAAAAAAACAATAAACCAAAAAAAAAAAAGAAAGAAAGAAAAAAAAGAACGAAAACTCAACGGGCGACCTCTACTTACTGATGACCACCACGTTGCAGATGACCATGACGAAGAGGTTGATGATCGTGAAGGTGCCGAAGATGTTAGTGTAGATCAGGTGGTGGAGGGGCGTGTCTCCGCAGACGTGGATGTTGACGAAGCACCAGGAACCGGGGTACTGGAGGGCGTACTGACCCCAGCCGAAGAGGGGCATGGCGCAGAACAGGACACTGAAGAGCCAGATGCACAGCAGGAGCATCCTGTGGGGGGAGAGGAAGGCGGGGACGTGTTAGAGAACGTGGATGTAATTCGAGAGATTGGTGTAAGATGACAGTCTTAAAAAGTATCCGCATACCGCAGTTTTGATTAGACATAGATGCAGACGTGCATATGACTGATAAAATGACAGATAAACCCACTATATACAATATATATGTATATAAACACACACACACACACGCACAAGTACACACACACACACACACACACACATACACACTCATAAACAGATAGATAGACAGACATAATGAAATCTTCGACAAGATTTTGATATAACCCACGGTCGGAGCCGATCCTACGCACCGGCATCTACACACCTCGCCTCATGGGTGTACAAAACAATGGACTTCATGAATGACGTGATAACCCGTCTGCCGACACCATCTCGAAGGGTGATAACGAACCTTACTCTATCACGGCC
>BOPN01002022.1:42500-52500 GCA_017312705.2 Penaeus japonicus | reverse complement strand
GCATTTGCATATACGCAGTTCAAAATCAAAATAGGGGCTAAAATTTACTACATTTTCCCAGCTTTTTTTTCTTGTGTGAGGGGGGGGGGGAGGGGGAATACTGCCCCACCATAGTCCCACCCGTCATGCCCACCCACCCCCATCCCCGGCACTTACGCCTCTGGTCATGAGCGTAATGCACAAAGCCAAACTGGGTCGCGGTGAAAAATGGAGGAAGAATACAGAGCCATGTCATCCCCCCCCCCCTGTCCCTGCGCTTACATGGAAGGGAAATTGATGCAAAAGCCTTCCTTTTTAATCTCTTAAATTACTTGAATTATGTATGTATGTATGTGTGTGTATGTGTATACAAGTATAAATGTATGTGTGCGTGTGCGTGTGCGTGTGCGTGTGCGTGTGCGTGTGTGCCTGAATCTGAGTTTGCGTATTACATACCCACACTTAAATAAACACATGCATGTGTGTGTTCCGAAAATATACTCAATTAGTGTGCTTATTTACGTTTTATCTGAATATGAATGACCCAATCACCTTTTCCAAAAGGTTTTACATGCAATACACGTATATCACAAAGGATGCATTGTTTCCATAAATACCTTTTTTTTAAATCTGTTATGAGTATTTTTATATTCAATATCCTTTTATTCGTTCAAACGATCCATTAACATCCATAAGAAATATTTCTGTTTACCACGTAAAAGAGAGAAAAAATAAATACAAATTTCCCCTCACTGTAACGGTTTCACCACACTCATAATAACTACAAGGACCTATTACATTTAACTACCACTTGGCTAGGTTAAATACACCCTTTCTACATTGTTCAAGGTTAATTCATAACAACACCGGACTCCCCTTTCAAAAATTAAGTGGTGCCTTGTGTTACATATTTTATTTTATCTCTGTTCGCTTTATGATTATTCAGCTCTTGAACTATGACTTACCTGGGGTATATCTAGCTAATAATAACGTGTGTTTTTCTTCGTGAATTTCATGCCTGATAAATGCGCGCCAAAAACTCTTTGACAAGAGTAATATTTGCCTTAGTAAATAATCGATCCTGTTGTGCAACGGTCAGTTTCTAGAGAAAAATAAAAAAAGGATTTGAAAGAAAAGAAAAACGTGTTAGAGATTACAATATGTATATATATTTGTGTGTGTGTATATATATATATATATATATATATATATATATATATATATATATATATATATACATATATACTGAGAGAGAAAGAGATGAAAAAAGTTTTCTTCTAATGCGTGTTTGTTATCAGATAAATAAGATAACTAGTCAAAACAGAAAGACAGAGAAAAATAGAGAAACAAACACAAGAGACCAGATATAGACAGATACAAAATCCTTCTCTCCAACGTACACCTGTACCAAACCCAGTACACCCTTAAAAAAAAAAAAAAAAAAAAAAAAAAAGAGAGAGAGAGAGAGATCCATACAGAGAACACCTGAGCCACCCATTCCGATTACGTTAGCGAGGCCGACATGGACATGGGCGGGTAGTCTTGCATCAAAGGAGACACACGAGGGAATAAATTCCTTTTGGACACGAGACCGTTTGTCTTTAGTGGTATAGTTAGAGCTTTGGTTTTCACTGTCCGGTTTACTGTTACTGTTGCTGTTGCTGTTTGAGCGGTACTGTTCTCTGTAATGTATGGCGGGTGTGTGGGTGGGGGGAGTGGGTGTGGGCGTGTGTGTGTGTGTGTGTGTGTGTGTGTATGTGGAAGACGAGGGAGAGTGTATGTATGTGTCCATAGAGTGATGTATGGTGTACTGGATGTGTATGGAGGGGGAGGAAGGAACATGTGTGTGCTAGACGTTTTTATTGTGTGTGATACATGGAATCGTTCAATTTATTCAGCAACGTAAAATCGATTTCCTTTGCCTTGATATAACGATTTTTTTTTTTTTTTTTTTTTTTTACCCAATCGCCACCAGAAACAGTGGTAACAACACGGTAGGGGTCTAAAAGCGACTTTCTCTCCTTTTCTCTAACAGTATAGCTTATCATTCTTATTCTCACTTTTCCCTTCGCCTCTTCTTCTCTCCCTTCTCCTTTTCCCTCTCAACCCCTTACTCTCTTATCCTCTCATTCTCTCGTCCTCTCTCTCTCTCTTAGGTTCTCCCACTCTCACGATCTTTCTCTCTCACGCTCTCTCCCTTCTCCCTCACCCCCTTACTCTCTTATCCCCTTACCTTCTCTCACGCTCTGCCTCTCTCACGCCCTTCTTCCCACCCTTTCTCCCTCCTCCCTTTTCCTCTCATCCTCTTCCACGACCTCCCTCCCACCCTCTCTCCCTTCTCCCTTCACCCTCATCCCCTTACCCTCTTATCCTCTTACCTTCTCTCACGCCCTCCTTCCCACCCTTTCTCCCTCTTCCCTTTTCCTCTGATCCTATTCCACGATCTCCCTCCCACCCTCTCTCCCGTCTCCCTTCTCCCTTTCCCTCTCACCCTCTCCCATTTTTCTACCACTCACGTAATCCCTCTTCATTTATCCCCCTCTTCCCCCCTCTGTCTCCTGAATTACCTAGAACCACGAGAGTCAATGTTTCAACAAGACAGCTACACAGGTAATGTGTCTAATGATAATTCACACCACATATCATCATTACATCCGACAGCAGACGCCGTCACGCCTCCTACCAACAGTCTTTCTTTCCCGGAAATAATTCACGACGGACATGCTAATTTATTCGTTCGATTTGCTTCTCCTCCTATTCCCTCCTCCTATTCCCTCCTTCTATCTCATCCTATTCCCTTCCATCCCCTCCTGCCCGTTCCTATACACGCCCACATGCATAGAAAATGAAATTCATCTCGAAATGTCTTTCCAAAAAAATAATTGAAGGAGGAAGAGAGAGAGAGAGAGAGAGAGAGAGAGAGAGAGAGAGAGAGAGAGAGAGAGAGAGAGAGAGAGAGAGAGAGAGAGAGAGAATAAAGAAAAGAGAGAAAAGCAAACAAACAAAACAAAAACGAATGACACAGACGAGAAAAAACAACACCAACAACCAAACCCAAACCACAAAAACAAACACAAACAAAACACAATACAAACACCTCGAGAGACCCCTCCAGCGGCAATATTCGCAACACGTCAGCCCTCCATTCGCTTCTTCCTCCCAGCTGAGTGTGCGGTCGCCATCACACGTCAGTCGTCAGATCTTTCATTCGCTTCTGGTACCTGAGGATCAGCTGGTGATACTCGTCCTCTCGCGGTATCAGAGGGAGATTGAATGGAAGGGAAAGAAAGAGAATAAAATGTATATGGAGGAATGAAGGAGAGGGGAAATGAAGGTGAGAGAGAGAGTGGGGTGGAAGAGAGAGGAAGATGGAGAGATAGAGGAGAGAGAGATAGAGAAAGAGGAAGACGGAGAGAGAGCGAGAGACAGGGAAAGAGTTTGTTTATTCATTTTTCTTACATTTCTTTTTCGTCAGATCTACCCGAAGAAATACATTCTCTGCACGTGCAGTGATATTGCACTAATTCGATGCAGAGGAGCTCTCGTCATTATTTTCTTCGCTGTCTTTTGATCTGCGAGCATATGTGTCTTCCTTGCTTTCTCCCTTTTTGCTCTCTTTCTTGCTTTCATTTTTTTTCTCTCTCTTTCTTTCTCTCCTTCTCCATATCCCTCGCCTTCTCCTTCTCCTTTTCCTTCGCCTTCTCTTTCCCCTTTTCCCTCTCCCTCTCCCACTCTCTCTCCCTCTCCTTCCCCTTCTCTTACTACATTTTTCCCTCAATTCCTCCCTCTCCTTTCATCCCTCCCTCCCCTTCTCCCTTTCCCTCCCCTCTGCTTCTCCCTATCCCTCCCCTCTCCTCCCTTTCCCTCCCCCTCTCATTCTCCCTTTCCATCTCCTTCTCCCTCTCCCGCCCCTCCCCCTCCCCCTCTCCTTCTCCCTCTCCCTCCCCCTCTCCTTCTCCCTATCCCTCCCCCTCTAATTCTCCCTATCCCTATCCCTCCCTCTCTCCTTCTCCCTTTCCCTCCCCCTCTCCTTCTCCCTCCCCTTCTCCCTGGAATCCCAACAGAGCCGATTTGTCAGCAAGATGGTGATAATTTCGCTAATGACTTCGATCATCAGCCTCGGATTAAGCGATATCAAGCAGCTTTGCAATGGAATCCTCAATTCAAGTAACATTCGCTTTTCTTGCCTGCTTATTCTGAAATCCTATATCATTCTAGATTTCCTTTTTTGTGAGCTTAATGGTGGAAGGGATTAATTTTATTCCCTGAGAGGATTATTCGTGGGAAAAAGTAAAATCGTAGGGAATGTTACAAAAATTAATATCAATTGGAAATAAAAGCACATGCGAATCAAAAGTAAATTGTTTTATTAATCGTATTGTTAAAACAGTGAGGGATACGATCCTAAATGATTTCCTGTTCTTTTTTTTTTCTCTTTCTTTCTTTTTTTTTCTTTTTTTCTTTTTTCTCCATTGAAAAAAAATATATAAATAAATAATCGAGTTAAATGTAAGAGAAAAAGAGTGAGAACGAGGTATAAGGAGCAAATAAGAAGTGAAAATAGGAAAGCATTTACAAAAGACCTCTACGATAATTTTATGTAAAGCAGTTTTTTCTATCCATAAACTGGAAGCGGAAACGAGGACTACGAACCTAAACCAATGAATTTCCATAATTTTTTGCCAATATAGAAAAAATATATATGTTAAAAGGATACAGACAAAAAAAACATAACACAAAATACAAAATGCAACCAGAATAAAAGAATAAGGTCAAAGGTTATGCAACATTTTCAACCCATGCAATTTCATGGACTCTTGACTGCCGTTGATGGATGAAGTGTCGGATCTGAAATGATCAACATCGATCTAAAATTATGCAACATTCTTTACCGTTGTTTTTTCTTCTTCACTTTTTTTTCTTTCTTTTTTTTATAAAGAGGAGAAAGGAAATGTGAAAGAACGATGTAAAATCTTTATTTTTCAATTTGATTGCAAGGATGGTATTCGTCATTTTTTTTTTCTTTTAATCTTTAATGATATAATTTTATATATGTATATATATAATGATATAATTTTAATATAATAGATATAATTATATAATTTTAATGATATGTAATGTATAGTCATTATAAAGATAACATGACTGAGTGAAATCTGAATAAAATGATTGAATGAAATGAGTTTATTCTAAACTTCGGTGCAGGAGTAAAGGAAAGTGAGTAGATTATATAAATAGATAATATGAATACAAATGATAACGATAATCAGTGATAATGAAAATGATAATGATGACGATGAGAATACTAATAAATAAGAATAATGATGATCATAAAGATGATGATGATAATGATCGTAAAGAAGGTATTGAAGATAATGATGATGATGATAAGGATAATGATGATCATGATAATGACAATTGTAATAATGAGGATGTGGATGATGACAATGGCAGTAATAGTGATAATCATAATGAT
Source organism: Penaeus japonicus (assembly GCA_017312705.2). Classification (NCBI taxonomy): domain Eukaryota; kingdom Metazoa; phylum Arthropoda; class Malacostraca; order Decapoda; family Penaeidae; genus Penaeus; species Penaeus japonicus. The sequence continues at coordinate 47,045 of BOPN01002022.1, read as the reverse complement.
GAGGATGATAAATACGATAATGATAATTACAATAATAATAATAAGAAGAAGAAGAAGAAGAAGAAGAAGAAGAATGATAATAACAATAATAACACTTACACAAGCTAAAACAAAACCAATCATCATTATAATCATAATCATCATAATCATATTAATGATAACAATGATAATAATAATAACAATAATAATAATAACAGAAATAATAATGATAATAACAATAATGATAATAATAACAATTACAATAATAATAATAACAATAATACCAGTAACAATAACAATAATGATGACAGTAACAGCAACAGCAACAAAAACAACAACAAAAATGGTAACAATGAAAATAATAATAATAATTGATAAATATACAAATCAATCACCCGAAACAACAAACAGTAATGCAAATTGCAAATGAATTATCTACTTCAAGCTTGCAAGTAAGTAGGATTCCGGAATAAATGCCTAACTAATCAACTAAATGCAGGATTCATATGCAAGTTTCGACAACCTGAGCAGGCACGCATATCTACATACATACACGCATCCACACATACATACATGTGTGTGTTTGTGTGTGTGTGTGTGTTTGTGTGTGTGTTTGTGTGTGTGTTTGTGTGTGTTTGTGTGTGTGTGTGTGTGTGTGTGTGTGTGTGTGTGTGTGTGTGTGTGTGTGTGTGTGTGTGTGTGTGTGTGTGTGTGTTGTGTGTGTGTGTGTGTGTGTGTGTGTGTGTGTGTGTTGGGGGGGTAGATAGATAGATAGATAGATAGAGAGAGAGAGAGAGAGAGAGAGAGAGAGAGAGAGAGAGAGAGAAAGATAAAGAGAGAGACAGACAGACAGACAGAGAGAAAGAAAGAGAAAGAAAGAAAGAGACAGACAGACAGAGAAAGAGAGAGAAAGAGAGAAAGAAGGAGAGAGACAGACAGACAGAGAGAAAGAAATAGAGAAATAGAAAGCAACAACGACTCTATAACAGAAAGGAAGAAAGATGGAAAATACACACCCAACTGCACAAGACAAACGCTTTTAATCCCAGACGCCAACACACACACAAGCGATCGCCATTATGTCATTCCGCAAACCATTGTATCTTTTCCTTTTTTTTGTGTGTTCCATCACTTCCAAGAAAATAACTGGTGATAAGAGGTAGGAAAAGATGGACGAGGCGAGAGGCAGAGGAGAATGATATACCGAGAGGATGAATAACTGGGGACGAATAAATATCCTTAAAAGGAATCGTAGATTAGGAATGAGTATTTAAATTGCTTTTAATATCATTATCTTAAGTTTAATCATTGCTGTTTTTATGAAGATTCCACGTTGTTGAATGCTGCATTATCTTCCGCAAGATGTTATGTATACTGAGGCCTTTAATCCTAACAAAGCTTATGAACATAACCGCTTAAATTCTCCGTAATCTATAAATTTCCACAGTCCCCCCTCCCTCCCCCCAACTGAAAGAAAACGCGGACCTAACTCTACCAGAATTCCGATTAAGTATTATTGCACTATTTTATTGATCTCACATCTATCTACATAGATTTATTAGATTTCCTACACTAAATTTATTTCTTGGGGAGGTTTTTCTCTTTCAAAACGCTTACGGAAGGAAACCAGGAAACGGAAAAAGGACATAGAAGAACTCGCTGGATTTAGTAGCGGAGCAGATGTCGTTGCTCATTCCATGAAAATTCGCTTCGTTATGTAAACCAGTTTCCCGGAAAATGGCGGGGCATTATTCACTACCGGGGGTGAGGGGAGGAATGGGGGAGGGAATTAAATCATTCTGAAATTGGATTAATATGCGGTAATGATTTTTTTTTCCTGATGCTTTCGTGTGCGTGTTTTTTCTTTCTTTCTTTCTTTCTTTCTTTCTTTCTTTCTTTCCCGTAATATTTTCTCTCTCTCTCTCTCTCTCTCTCTCTCTCTCTCTCTCTCTCTCTCTCTTTCTCTCACTCTTACTCTCATTCTTCCTCTTCTCCTTCCTCTTCCTCTTCCTCTTCTCCGTCCTCTTCCTCTTCCTCTTCCCCTTCTCCTTCCCCTTCCCCTTCCTCTTCCTCTTCCCCTTCCCTTTCCCCTCCCCCTTCCCCTTCCCCTTTCTCCTTCCATTTCCTCTCCCTCTTCTTACCCTCTTACCCTCTTACCCACTCCCTCATCCCACCCCCTCCCTCATCCCCCCTCCCACTCCTCCACTCTAACCCACTCCTAAAACAAGCATACTTTTTGCATGCGGTTCCCTGGATATTTAACAATGCAAATTCCTTCCACGTAGAGTTAAGAGCAAGTTCGAAGATTATGCTGATGAGGAATGATGGCCATCAATTTGTATTGCAGGGACAGCAGTTCCAGCTCTGGGAGAGGGAGGGAGGGAGGAAGGAGGGAGGGAGGGAGGGAGGGAGGGAGTTAGGGAAGGAGGGAGGGAGATAAGGAGGGAGGGAGGGAGGGAGGGAGGGAGGGAGGGAGGGAGGTAGGGGGGAGAGAGAGGGGGAGGGAGAGAGGGAAGGAGGGAGGGAGAGAGACAGAGAGGGAGAGAGAGAGAGAGAGAGAGAGAGAACTTTTTAGAAGTTAACCAGTTTCCGCTAACATACTGCTCATATATATACAACAAACATTTCCAGTGAACCCTTTATACAAAAAAAAAAAAAAGTATGTTGACATATTTTACAAATCAGGCCTAACTTTCCCACCACGGAAGCATCTGCCATGAAGTTCTTAACCGCAGGAACAAACAAGCAAACGTGACATCCTCCAGTTTTATCCACAAGTTTACATTTCTTGTTAGGAAAATGAGGAAAGTGACATAACGTCTGTAATCTGCGTAATGGGGATAGTACGAGAAAATTTAGAGCTTACTCAAAACAGGAAAAGGAGTTGGAGGTGGGTGGTGGGTGGTAGGTGGTGGGTGGTGGGTGGTGGGTGGTGGGAGGTGGGAGGTGGGTGGTGGGAGGTGGGTGGTGGGTGATGGGTGGTGGGTACTGGGAGGTGGGTGGTGGGTGGTGGGAGGTGGGTGGTGGGTGGTGGGAGGTGGGTGGTGGGTGGTGGGAGGAGGGTGGTGGGTGGTGGAAGGTGGAAGGTGGGTGGTGGTTGGTGGGTGGAGGAGTTGATTGAGATAGAATGGCTGGAGGGGGGAGGGGTTAAGGACCGGGTGGAGTAAAAGTGGATATTGATAACGTGGTGGGTGGGAGGTGGAGTGAGTGTGGAGTAGGAGATGGATGTGGATGTAGGTGGGTAGTGGGGATGTGGGGGAAGCGGGGGTAGAAGTCTATTTCATAGAGAGAGAGAGAGAGAGAGAGAGAGAGAGAGAGAGAGAGAGCGAGAAAGAGAAAGAAAGAAAGAAAGAAAGAGAGAGAGAGAGAAAGAATAATGGGATTTGAATTTTTAATGTTATTTCTTTCCCCTGTATTGGATCGAGAATGCTGATATATTTCTCCCGCCGTCGGAAGAAATTTTCGAATCACATTCCAAACTGAACTGACCATAAAAGACATCTTCTAATCTATATTTTCAAAAAAGTACCCCATTTACATATAGTGATATAACGTCACAAGACATCGCATATTACGACTAGATCACGTGTTCAAAACCGGCTCTCGGGGGTATCATCCAAAGAGAAAATTGTCAAATCGTGCACTGTATAAGAATTCCTTATTCATTTATTCACTGAAGATAGAAATAAAAAAAGTCTTCATATAATTCAATTGTTTCTTCATCGCCGTCCTGTTTGTTAGTTTGTTTATTTTTCTCTTCTTTTCTTTCTCTTTACAGGAAATTAAAAGTTCAGAGTTGGGAATAGCAGTCTAATATTGGAGAGGGGATACCAGGTTGACTTGGAGCTTGAACTTTGGGGCATCGGGGCATAGGAACTTTAAGAACCACTGGTCTAGACCTTTAAAAAAAAGTTCAACAGAGACACTGCATATAATCTTGTTCTCTTTGGTGTTAACTTCTTATTTGAGACACACTGAACAATTCCAGACACACTGAACAATTCCAGAGACACCGAACAATTCCAGACACAATTAACAATTCCAGACACACTGAACAACAAAGAACAAAGGACTGTCATCACCATGCTTCCTCATGCGCCACATAGTAGAAAATTCATCAGTAAACAAAGATACACATCAGACACTTTGCATGACCTTACTAACGTCTTCTGATACATGACCCTCTGCATGTGTGCAAGTGTCCTTGTGGGAGGGGGCCGGCGGGGTAGGGGCAGGGGGGGGGATGATTTCTTGGAAGGAATGTGTAGTATGTATATTTTCTTTTCCTTTTCTCTTTCTCTTTCTTTCTTTATTCATTTCTCTTTCTCTTTGTCTTTCTTTCTTTCTTCCATTCTTTCTCTTTCTCTATCTCTTTTTCTCGCTTTCTCTTTTTGTTTCTCTTTCTCTCTTTCATCTCTATGTCTTCCTCATTATCTTTAATAATAATGTTTGTTTGACTGTCGCATTAACATGAAAATAGATGAATGATAAACAGGGAGGGAGGGAAAAAGAGAAAGGGAGAGAGAGGGCGGGGAAGAGGGTAGAGAGAAGGAAATGGAGAGAGGG
>BOPN01002022.1:35000-37500 GCA_017312705.2 Penaeus japonicus | reverse complement strand
TCATTCCCTCACCTCCTTCTCCCTCCCCCTCTTCCTCCTCCACCTCGTCTCCCTCCCTCTCCTCCTCCCTCCCTCCTTCCTTCCTCCCTCTCCTCCTCCTCCCTCCTTCCTTCCTCCCCTGCCGGTTGAAATGGGACGATAAAGTCAAAACATCACCACCAACTTATCGTGAAAAGAAGAAGAAAAAAAAACGAAAGAAAAAAATTATTTCCCAAATCTTCCTTTACGCTTACTTACCTAATTAGTATTTTCTTTGCTTTCTTTCTTTTTTCTTTCATTTTTCTTCCCGTGTTCAGAAAAAAAGTTTAGTTTGATCCTTCGAGATAATCTTTTCAAACATTTCAGGAATTCGTGTCGTACTTTGCAGTGTTTTTTTAATTAATAGGCCTATGATGTAACTTGCAACCAAAGATAATTTCTCTTTTGTAAGCTTTAAGGAAACTATTGAGAATTTCCTGGATTCACTCTGAAAAAGGTTTGCAATATATCCCATTCAAACAAATGGCTGAAAACTTTCAATTTCTGAATGATTCTCGAAATAAACAAGGAAAGGGGAGCTCTCATACGAAACCAAAATTTAACAGCAAATACAATTGGACCGATGAAACACGAACTTGTTTACAAAACTACATGTACAAACAGTTAACAAAGAAGACCACTGAAAGCTAAGCATCTAAAGCAAAGCTAAACGGTAAATTTAAAAAGGAGCGTACATACAGTTACATAAAACAGTAAATATAAAACGACCAAGAAGTGTAAGGCTCGCATAGACACAAAGGTAAACTGTAAAATAACAGTGAAAGACGATCTTGGATGCAAAGCCTAAAGTGGAACAGTTAATATAAACCACATCTCGAGGCTGCCCCGTTATATAAAAGTTGGGCAGTAAACTAGGGATGGACTATATCATAAATCCTTGATATCGAAGGAATCCATAACTTCCAGAGGTATAAAAGAAAACGAAATATAATGGAAACCTCTCCAGATAAGTAACATACAACAAATAAGTGTTGTTATTGTCCCAACTGATTCCTTTTTGCATTCGTAAAAAACTGGTATCATTATGTATTATTAGAATATATTACACCAATATATTGGCTTTGGTCCGAGTTCGTGAGGGCATCTAAGTGAATACTATCCATGGGGGGGGGGGGGGGTAGAGTCTCCACCTGCTAACAAAAGTCCTTCGGAATAAGACACCGCCCTAAACCTTCAGAAGGAGTTCGTGACGTATATGCAGTCACATATTAGACGCGTTAATTAATTGCGGACACTTATGATTGATTTTTTTATATTTATTTATTTCTTCGTCATATATGGTATCGGTGATATTCAAAGGAGGAAAAAAGTGATGCTGTATCGATATCTGGTCGCTGCACAAACGTGTTGCATCTCCAATAGCGTATGATGTTATTTATTGCAATACTACTCAGTCTCAACCAAATGAGAAGTTAGTCCTCTACTGAAGGAAATTACATCATCCATTCTTTCTCTCCATCCCTCCCTCCTTTCATCATTCCCTCCCATCTTCAATCCCTCCCACCTTTCTTCCCTCTCTACCCTCCATCCCCTCATATCTCCTCCTTCCCACCTCCTCTCTTCCCTCCTTCCCCTCATATCTCCTCTTTCCCACTTCCTCCCCCCCTCCTTCCCCTCATATCTCCTCTTCCCACCTCCTCTCTTCCCTCCTTCCCACCTCCTCTCTTCCCTCCTTCCTACTCTCCTCTTTCCCACCTCCTCTCTTCCCTCCTTCCCACCTCCTCTCTTCCCTCCTTCCCCTCATATCTCCTCCTTCCCACCTCCTCTCTTCCCTCCTTCCCCTCATATCTCCTCCTGCCCACCTCCCCCCCTTCCTCTTCCCTCCTTCCCTCCTCCCTACTCTCCCTCTCCCACTCACCCTCACACACCCTCACACACCCTCATCCAAAGACACTTACTTACCCCTCCTTTCCAGCCATGGTGAACGTAGGCGATGAGGGCGGGTGGCGTCGTAATAATTTTGCCGATGAGATCCGTCCATATCAAAGTGCTCAAGAGGACGAAGAAGACGGTGCGAGATTGTTGAGGTCTGGTCGACGTGTAGAGGTAGTACAGCGCCCATATTTGCCCTGGTGGCGAGAAGGAGAACCAGGTGGTAAACATCTTTTTTATCGTAAATATCTATATTTTTTTTATGTTGCGTTGAATTGTTAGTTTGTTCGTAGGTTTAGGTGTGATATACAGCAGACAAAAGGCTAGAAAGTAAGTAGGTAAACGTTGTTTTATGGATAGGCCTATTATTCTTTGGTAACGGTAGGTAGCATTGGCAGTTGATGGGCAATTTATCTGATATTCTGAGGGCATGAAATATTTCCCTTTTTAAACCTGAAATTCGTGACGGAGAATCAGTGTGCATAAGAAGAGACGAAATTGAGAAGAAAAATAGACAAATATTAAATAGATACTAAAGAAATAATGAGGAGGAGAGGAAAATTCAAAGAAAATCAAAATTATTATGATG
>BOPN01002022.1:0-17500 GCA_017312705.2 Penaeus japonicus | reverse complement strand
TATTAATCATATGATTTTAATCATCAGCATTATTCATTACCAATATCATGATTATTGTTGTTTTTGTAATTATCATTATCATCATTATTGTTATTTTTGTTATTATCATTATCATCCTTATTGTCATTATAATTATCATCATAATCATTATCATCATTACCACTATCATAATTGTCATCACAGTAATCATCCTCTCTTTACACAACCTGAAACAGAGACGAAACTTCATCATTTCTTCCGGATAATTCCTAGAAAAAAAAGAAAAAGATGTTTATTCTTGAAAGAACTAAATACGCAAATAATTCTTTCAGTTTTAACAAGTACAGCTCGTATCCGCGTCTTCATTATCTTTCTGAAATTTCGGCCACATTTTATGGCTTCATGAAAGTTAAGATGCAAATATAAACCAAATGAAACTCTTTTATGACGTTTTATGAGGTAACTTTCGAAATAAAAGAAAATCCAGAACCCATGTTATGGAAAGTATATATCCATAATGCAATCGAGATAATGAAGTGCGTATAATATAAATTGCTGAATTTGATGCCATGAGGAACGAAAAATATCTGCTCTTTCTTTGAAACGATATCGTCTGGTTTTTGTAAGTTTATTTGGAAACAAATCAAAAGGATTGTGCTATTTTATCATAGTCATAACAAATATGTACGTGTGTTGCCTCTACATAGGAAAGATACGTAAACATATATTGGTAGCGTGTATATCTATATTCTTTTTCTATTTCCTGAAAACAAAAACAAATAAGCATATCGATGACATACGATATCTAAAAAAACGCAAATGCACTCGGGGCTCCTCTTTCTAACCCAGCCAAAGGATACCTAGAACTGAGCTTCGGTTACGGTTAAAAAAAGAGTCTTTCAGATCCGCCTCCTTTGTTTACCTCGAGGCGGGAGGAGCTAGCAGGCGAGCCTCAAGGGGGCGGCGCTAACTCGCTCGCGTGACGTGGCTGTTATGATCCATAAACAAAAACAGAATAGATCCTCTTGAGATGGCTAATATAACGCCTTATGAAATTCTTCTGAAGTGAAAAAAGGGGGCAAAAAGATGGAGAGAGGAGGAGGAGAAAGAAAGGAATCATAGAGCTCTTGAAACCAAGAAGTGAAACGTATTTGCTCTTTTCGGGTAGACTTCTCTTGACTTTTTTTACGTATGTCATCAATCACCAACAATAGAAGGTCAGATAAAGTTTCTTATCTTGCTTTTTGGGGGCTAGGGGGCTTGTGTTGGCCCAACTGTCAGTTCTTTTCTCAACTGAAGGGATAAGATGCTTAGGTTTTTCCTCGAAGAGTGTTTTGCTTTCATTTGCGTTTCATACTTAATTCTCAATGCTGTGCCTCTAGGATAACTAAAAAGGAACGATAAATACATTTTTTTCTTGGTCTATATTAACAGAAAACCCATTTCCTTGCTCAAATGTAAATGAAATTCGCAAATTTCGAATTTTTAGGTTCATTAACCATGGGAAGAATTATATTATTCAAGATGTTCATTAGTACAACCAGGTACGTCTCTTTCAGAACTTTTCTCGTCCTTCAAATTAATTTTTGCTTTTTTTTTCGTAGATTTATAAACACAAACACAAAAGCAAACCGTATGAGTGTGTGCGTGGTTATGAATCTACGAAAATTAACAAGAAAAAAATATATTCTGAGGGAAGTTCTGAAAGACAGTCTTTCTAACAGTCAGAAATGTTAGGCATCATCGTCCTTCGGAATGGTGACCTCTTCCCTTTATCTCTATCCCCTTTTCCCTAAGCTTTCTTTCTACCACCACATTCCCTCTCACTCGGCGCCATTTTCCCCTCCATCATTACCACCATTTGACACAACGCATTTTTCATCTCACTTCTTCATCGTTATTTTCAGACAACATGAACTCCCACCTGTGTCCATGTTTTTTTTTTTTTTTTTTTTTTTTTAATACTTGGTTTGTCAATTCACCTTCTTAGTCTTTCGACTTTAATATGCTCTTCCACTCCCTCTTTCTTTTCCTCTTTATCTTACTTTTACTCTTCTTCCTCTACTTCCACTTATTCTCTTCCTCCTTCCTTCCATCCTCCTTCTCTTTCTCTGCTTCCATCCTTTCTCTTCTTCCCTTCTTTCTTCACCTTCCTCCTCCTCCTCCTCCTCCTCCTCCTCCTCCCTCCTCCTCCTCCTCCTCCTCCTCCTCCTCCTCCTCCTCCTCCTCCTCCTCCTCCTCCTCCTCCTCCTCCTCCTCCTCCTCCTCCTCCTCCTCCTCCTCCTCCTCCTCCTCCTCCTCCTCCTCCTCCTCCTCCTCCTCCTCCTCCTCCTCCTTCTTCTCCTCCATCTTCTTCTTCCACCTCCCTTACCTTCTTTTCTCCTCCTCTTCCTTTCCTCTCTCAACAACAAACTGAAGCACACCAACATTTAGCATTAATAATTCTGCAACTATAAAGTTAACTAGTAATCTCCTTTAGCTTCCAATAATTTAAATTGCGCGGGTCGAATAAACAAGGAGAATGAAAACGGGGGAGGGGGGGGCACATTTATATTTCCCTGGATTTGCTTGTCCTTCATCAGACAATCTCTCCTCACTCAGGTTGGTGTGTGTGCTTGGGAGTCCCTTCTGTCTCAATCGTAAAGGTATTTCGAATGGATAGAGTAATAAAATGTATTCTAAAAGTTCCTTAAGGGGAAGAGCATCATAATCAGTGTTAAGTGAAAGTGATTAAGGTCGTGGTTCGTCATAGGAGACTACCTGACAGTAGTAAATAGGTCAATATCCAATCGGAACAGAGAAAGTACAAATCATTGATACGTCACATTTCATTTTGTTTGTTTGTATTATATGTCATGAGGGCTGACGGCCATGTCAATAGGTTTAATAATTACTTTAGAATGAGTAGACCCAACTGTATGTTCCGTATTTAAGAGTTATAATTTTCGTTACGTGTCATTTAGTCAAATGTTAAAAGGAAAATTATTTTTTTTTATCATAACCCACACCTACGTGTCTTTAAAAACCAACAACCACACTACCATTGTTTTTTATTTTCATGTTGAATATTTTTTTCCATATAGGTGCTAGATGTTTTCCTCAAGGGTTCCTCATAAAAATAAACCTCCGCGGCGTTACCGAAAATAGTAAGTAAAGTTTATGTTCACGGAATATACCGTACGTATGATGGTACCGACATATTGCCTTGGTGACGCTGAACTTGTTCCTCACACAAACACACACACACACATTATATATATATATATATATATATATATATATATATATATATATATATCTGGATCAGTTAGGATCGAACATTTATTTTAAGTGCCTGGATGTTTATATGCACAGCTCTTCAAATCATCAGGAAATACCAACCTTCTGAGTTGTACACGCGATATTACTAATATCATAATTTAATTTGAAAATACCAACATTTAGCATTAATAATTCTGCAACTATAAAGTTAACTAGTAATCTCCTTTAGCTTCCAATAATTTAAATTGCGCGGGTCGAATAAACAAGGAGAAGGAAAACGGGGGAGGGGGGGGGGCACATTTATATTTCCCTGGATTTGCTTGTCCTTCATCAGACAATCTCTCCTCACTCAGTTTGTTATGTGTGCTGGGGAGTCCCTTCTGTCTCAATCTTAAAGGTATTTCGAATGGATAGAGTAATAAAATGTATTCTAAAAGTTCCTTAAGGGGAAGAGCATCATAATCAGTGTTGAGTGAAAGTGATTAAGGACGTGGTTCGTCATAGGAGACTACCTGACAGTAGTAAATAGGTCAATATCCAGTCGGAACAGAGAAAATAAAGAGAAAGTACAAATCATTGATACGTCACATTTCATTTTGTTTGTTTGTATGATGTGTCATGAGGGCTGACCGCCATGTCAATAGGTTTAATAATTACTTTAGAATGAGTAGACCCAACCGTATGTTCCTTATTTAAGAGTTATAATTTTCGTTACGTGTCATTTAGTCAAATGTTAAAAGGAAAATCATTTTTTTTATCATAACCCACACCTACGTGTCTTTAAAAAGCAACAACCACACTACCATTGTTTTTTATTTTTATTTTGTATATTTTTTCCATATAGTTGCTAGAAGTTTTCCTCAGGGGTTCTTCATAAAAAATAAACCTCCGCGGCGATACCGAAAATAGTAATCACAGTTTATGTTCACAGAAAATATACCGTACGTATGATGGTACCGACATATTGCCTTGGTGACGCCAAAATTGTTCCTCACACAAACACACACACATACACACACACACATATATATATATATATATATATATATATATATATATATATATATATACATATATACATATACATATATATATAGGCACACATTTATTTATATATATTTATATCTATTTCCAAACTTTCTCTCTCTCCTCTCCCTCTCTCCCTCTCTCCCACCCTCTCCTTCCTCCTCCTTCCCCTCCCCCTTCCCCTCCCCCTTCTCCCTTCCTCCCTCTCCCCCTTTTCCCATCCTCCCTCTCCCCCTTTTCCCTTCCTCCCTCTCCCCCTTTTCCCTCCCTCCCTTCCCTCCCTCCCTTCCCCTCTCCTTCCCTCCCTGTCTCTATTTCTCTTTCTCATAATCATCCAACTGGACTATAACCGTAACAGCGCACATACAACACACACAATATACACGTGTATGTGCCATTACGCGGAGACTCTTGTAAACACGTAGAAGGATTATTAACCGGAACGGCAATGTAGTGCAGGCTGGCGAGGTTGTTATGTTGTTTAGTCACAGATAAAATGCAGGAAAGAAAGGCAGATGCAACCTAGCAACGGCGTGCGGTAAGGAGGGAGGTAGAAAGGAAGAGCTTATATCATATGACTGGGAAAATATTGATGGGATATGAGTGATAGAAAAAAAAGTAAGAAAATAAAGATAGAATTGAATATAATAACATGAAATAAAGAAAGCAGAAAAGTGAGAAAAAAATGGATAATGTACGTAAGTCAATATGAGTAACCACGATAATTATCATTTAATGTATACTGTATATCTTTTCCTAATGGATATTAAAAATCAGTTTAGAGAAGATATTTTCTTAACGGCAAGTCTTCTAACTTTTCGTAATAAGCGCTCATGAATATTAAAGACGGATGGTACAAAACACCTGGATATTGTAAGCGCTTATCCTTTAATCTAAGGAGTCTCTAAATGTTTTTCACTAATTTCAAAATATTTAGGTTCTTTTGGAGTAAAATTATCACCAAAAAAGTGTACTAGTAGGACGAAATCATCTGGGTTTTTTTTATTATCATTGGTTAAAATATGAATTAAAAAAATACAAAATAAAAATACGAATGAAAAGAAAATAAACCACGAAAGGCCATGAATAATCGAATCATCCTCAGAAAAAAAAAAATCAAAACCCAAAAGAACGATAATTTTCCGGATCACAAAAAAGAAAGAAAAAAAATACATGACACGCAAATCAGTCTCGAAATGTGAATCTTCTTTAATTGAATCGGACGAGGAGGAAAAGTCACCCGAATCCAGAGGTAATCAGCCGGGCAGTCGGGTTAAACTTCAAGTAACTCAGGCGAAGAGGCTGTCAAGGAGATAAATGCATACGAAGAGGAGAGAAAAGAGGCGGACGGAAGGAAAGGAGGAAGGAGAGAGGGAGAAGAAATATAGGGAGATGGAGAGGGAGAGGAATAAGTAAGGCGTTGGAGAGAGTGGAGGCAAAGAAGAAGAGGTATAAGTAGAGAGGATAGAGAGATGGAGAGAAAAAAAAAGTAAGCAAGTAAAACATGTAAAAGCGAAGGAGGGAGAGAAAGACGAGAAGAAAATAAGGACGTAGAAGGGAGACATGTAATGGCGGAACCAGGATGTATTAAAAGTGGGGGTTAGGGTTGGGGGGGGGAGTTGAATGTGCAATGTGAGAGCACCAAGCACTAGCGCCACCAGACCATGAGTTAGGTAATATGTGGGTATTTTTAGCAGCTTAGGGGCTTTTTCGAGCACATCGGAGCAAACTGTGACACTTTTATGTTGATTGACGCTGTGAACATAACAGTTTGCTCTCAGTCACCTGTCATTCAACATTAAGTGATTAAGGGACTGAGTGCAGGCCAGGTTTTGCTTTTTTTGTTCATTCCAATTTTAAGACAATTATATTTACGCTGAGTAAATACTTTACTAAATTCCGTTTAGTTTGTGGTATATTTTATTATTGCGGAGAAATTTATCACATTAACTAGATCCGCCACTGAAGATAAAGATAATTGAATGGAAATGATAGACAGACTGAGATACGTAGATAAGTAAGAGAGAGAGATAGGAAGGAAAGAGATATGAGAGATAGAAAGAACGAAAGGGAATAAAGTGGAGAGAGAGTGAGAGCGAAAGAGAGAAAGAGAAAGAAAGCGAGAAAGAGATAAAAACAGAAAGAGAGAAAGAGAAGAGGAAACATCGCTAAACTTCCATAATCCAGAGAGAAAGATCATAATTTGAAAATTCAAGGTTGAAATTTCAATTCTTTTTTTCTTTTTTTCAATCTAACATACAAATAAACAAGATTATTTCGTAAGTTAATTCTTCCTCCTCATACTCTTTCTAGTTTTTTTTTCCTGAGATAGACGAGGGTAGGATGGAAAAGGATGGAGGATGTTGAAGTTCAGTGTCATGTAAAAAATAAAAAAAAATAAAAAAAAATCTAATAGTATTTGAGAGAGGAGGCCGTTCTTGTAGATGGAGCGACTTCTTGGAAATCAAGACGTCCGGATTCAAGAAGAAGTTTTGAGAAGTTTAATAGGTTTCAGAGATATGCAAAACGATATTGCATGAAACTGTTTTTGGGTTGTTTGTTTTATGTAAATATACGTGAATACACATAGATGCTTTAAACACACGCATACATGCATCCAGATAGACGTAGATGTAAGCATGGACACACGCACACTCAAACACACACATGCACACACTCACGCACGCGCACATAAGAAGTTTCTTAATATCCTGTTAGAGCAACAGTTCTTTTATTTTCTCTTTCTCTCTCATGTTTTCTTCCTGTGTCTGTGTCCTATTTTCGTCGCAAATTTCCCTCTATTTTTTTTTCTTTTCTGTTCCTTTCTTTCACAATTATCATCGTTATTCCACCTCCTCCTCATTATCATCATCATCAACATCATAATCATTTACACATTAGCAGCGGCACCATCCCTCTCTTCCTCTTCCTCCTCATCATCATCATCACCATCATCATTACCATTACCCTCCGCTTCATCATCATCTTCATCTTCATCATTCCCATCATTCCCATAATCACCAGCATTCTCATCATTATCACCATTATCACCATCATCATATCACCACCATATTACCTCCCCCCCCCCCTCCGACCAAACAAATAATTTTCAAGTTTACAATCAAAACAGAAACACACACGCAAAAAAAAAAAAAAAAAAAAAAAAAATCAACTTCATTCAAAACACGAAAATGTGTGAGCGCATATTAGTAGCACGATTTTCAACAGGATTACAGCCATTCCAGTATGAAAAGTAATTAAAAGAGGCAGTTACAAAAATGTAATTACAAAATTAACTTTCTTTATTTTTATTGGGTTGTATAATCTAACATCGAAATAGGACCGGGGGATAGATAGATTGAACGGTGAGGGAAGGAGAGAGAAAGAGAGAGAGGGGGGGGGGATGAGGGAGGGACAGAGGGGGAGAGAGACATATATATCCAGAGAGAAAGAGAAATGGTAGAGATGGAGAGGGGGGGAAACAGAGGTCAAAGGTCAAAGATCCAAAGTCCTGCTGAAAAAACGAATCCTTTTTCTTTATTTTGCTTTTCTACTTATTCATTTTCAACTTTCTTTTCATTTTTACCTATCACTTTAGACAGACAGAGAAAGAGAGCAAGTGAGAGAGAGAGAAGAAAAAGAAGGAAAAATAGAGAGAGAGAATATAAAGAGAATGAAAGTGATATTCAGAGAAGTACCTCTTGTACACGTAAGCCATCCGCAAACAAATAATTAAGAAAATTTAGAACCCCCCAAATACTACATAAACAAACACAAAAGCACGCAAGCACAAAAAAACTAGCATCATTATAAACTTTTCAATCAAATGATGTTTGCACAAACTCTTATGGTTGTTACTAAACCGACGGTCGCACAAACACTTCTCTGTAACATACAAGGTTAACGATAGGGGGTCTCTTCTCTTTTATTCTTTAATTTCTTCTTCTCCTTCTACTTCTGTTTTGTTTCTCCTTGTTTTCTTCCCCTTTTTTTCTTCATCTCATTCTTTCCTTTTTTCATCTCCTTCCCCTTTTTTTTTCTCCATCTTCATCTTCTTCCCCATACTTTTTAATATGCTTCTTTTATTCCCGTCCTATTCCTTCTATTCCTTTCTCCTGTCTCTCTCTTCTTTTATCTAACGTTTAAAGAAAAGTTCTCAGCTAGAAAATCACACCGAACGGGACACTAAAATGATGTTTATTTTACGACTCGATTTCAAACAAGCGCCCATCGCGGTTCGTTCATAGACGCAAGAACAACGAAGTGTGACAGTGATATACAACTGAATAAACAAAATGTAAGAATTAGGAGATGGGAATAAATGAGTGAGTAAGAGAGAGAGAGAGGGAGAGGGAGAGATTGAGAGAGTTACGGGAGGAAGAGAGAGACAGATAGACAGACAGACAGGCAAACATACGCACATGGAGGAAGAGAAAGAAAGAGAGATAGAAGAAAAAAAACATGAATACAAACAAACGTTACACAACTTGCTACCCTTAAAGTCGACATCCTTCGAACAACAGCAAGTCAGACTTCATTAGCAATTACAGCAATCAACGGTTAATTAACCAACCGACCGAATATGTCCCTAAACCAGCGCCCTCAACCTCCACGTTCTTATGACCCTCATTAAATCAGTATTATACTGTTTCTTGGTAAATCACTCCGTTAGCATTAGCCTCTGGTGAAGCACGTTCTTTGTGCATATTCATTTTAAGGGTCTCGAGAAGCGTAATGGAGAGGGTTGGGATACGGGAAGACTAATGGGATGTGTTTGAGTAGTTTCTCTCTCGCTCTTGCTCTCGCTCTTGCTCTTGTTCTCTCTTTCTCTCTCTTTGTTTCTCTCTTTCTCTCTTTCTTTTTTTCTCCCTCTTTCTTCCTCTCTCTCTCTCTCTCTCTTTCTTTCTCTTTCTCTCTCTTTTTCTCTTTCTCTTTCTCTCTCACTCTTTCTCCCTTTCTCTCTCTCTCTACCCCCTTTTCTCTTTCTCTCTCTCCCTCCCTCTCCCTTTCCTTCATTTTTTTCTGATTGTTTTCATCTATTTAATCTTATTTCACCAATATATAATTAAGTTATACTGGTAGTTTCTTCAACAATCTGTGTTTTCGAAAATAAACTATGAAATATAAAATGAAAGTCCCTTACGATTGTAAAAATTATAGATATAAATCGTGATCAATCGTGATTAACACCCATGACAAGATAAAAAATACTTTTGACCGACCTGTCATTGATAATCATATGCACGGTTTATTCAACAAAGGTTTTAAATATATATATATATATATATATATATATATATATATATATATATATATGTATGTATATATATACATACATACATACATATACATACACATTTGTGAGTGTGTGTGTGTGTTTGTGTATGTGTGTGTGTTTGTGTGTGTGTGTTTGTGTATGTGTTTGTGTGTGTGTGTTTGTGTATATGTGTGTGTGTGTGTGTTTGTGTATGTGTTTGTGTGTGTGTGTTTGTGTATATGTGTGTGTGTGTGTGTGTGCAGACAAGAAATATCATCACGAAAGGGATAAACGCAGACACACTCACACACTGCGTGTGTATGTGAATCTGTATATATATATGTATATATATATATATATATATATATATATATATATATATATGAATATATATATGTATATATATATGTATATATATGTATATATATATATATATATATATATATATATATATATATATATATATATATGTGAGAAAGATGGTAGAATGCAGTAACGCATTTAATATAAAAATACAAATTTTACCTCCCTGACCGGGACTCGAACCCGTAACGCATTTAATATAGAAATACAATTGCATTACTGCATTCAACCATCTTTCTCACATATATATAACCTCGGTAACCTGATTTGGGACTTGACTTGACGTGATTCCGTTGCTGCTGAGCGCCCGCGGGAATTGTCTGTAAAACCTCGCTATCACCGCTCTGCTAAGAGTAAATAGGTAAATTTCCATGACTATCATAAGGCGTCTGGTTAGACAATTCTTTTAGCGGGTCGTATAGCCTATCGGATTCAACACCGTGCCTGTCAATCTTACGGCGCGGGTTCGAGTCCCGGTCAGGGAGGTAAAATTTGTATTTATATACATATATATATATATGTAGATGTATATATATATTATATATATATATGTATATCTATATACATGTAGATGTATATATAAGTATACATATATATATATACATATACATATACACACACAGATATATATATACATGAATACATACATATACATATACATATATATATATATATATATATATATATATATATATATATATATATATATATACATACACTTTTGGTTATCGTCATAATAAGTTATCGATATTAATAATAATGCTAATATCTGTGTCGGTGCTGTTCACATTAACATTGCTGTTGTTGGTAGTAACAACGATGAATATGATAACAAAGTAATGATCACAAAAAAAATACGATGACAAAAACAGCAATACAACAACCATGACGCAAAACAATTAAAAAAACACAAAAATAACCATCCAAAGACATTTGTCAGCGAGCCCTCAGATAATAACAGCTTCCACTTCCACCTTAGACATCAGTAAACGACCACCGTCTATGCTTGCCAAGGATCTTTCATTCTGATGCGTGGAAGATTATGGAAAAGAAAAATATTTCGGCACTGGTAGAGGTGTACGAGTTTCTGGTATAAACTGTGGTTGGATTAGTAAGTGGGGGAAAAAAGTCAATTAGATTGAGGGAATAACAGAAAGCTGAATAAAGGGTAATAAGAACACAAGAGGATAATTACGAACATGTTATCGGAATATGGAGGGATGAGTGTATATAGAAATGCGTCGATATGCTTATAACTTGGAGCATTGAAAGCAAGAAGATCAAGATGTTATAGAACAGAGCATTAATTGAAGATATATTTAGTCTTTCTCAGAAGGCCGTCTGGTAAATTTGTCGTCAACAGATTGTTATCTTTAAGCATGTATGAAAAATGTAAATATGATGATAAAAGAGTATCATGCAATAGCAAAAGGTCAGGGCCTTCAGTTATAATTTCCTCAGATATCCTTTCTTCCTCAATTATTTATTTTCTTTTCATTTTCGTCCGAAAAAGTAAACCGATATTTACGTTATCCAAAACACACTCACAAGTAGTCTCTCGGGGTGACTTTAGACGTCATCTGAATTTGCAGTAACGTTCGACGGTTTTATTAATTGCTCGTTTGAAAAATCCTAACGGAAATAACCGCCAAAGTATGGACGGCGCCGCGGTCTATCCCTAGACGTCTCGGTTAGTCAGTCAGTCAGTCAGTTTTCCATCTTTCCTTTTTCGTATCCTCTTCACGCTGCTTAAACTTTGGTAAACGAGAAACGCCACACGGAGTTTGGTTCATTAACTAATTATATCTCATGAGGGAATATCAGTTTGTGCCTCATGACGCAAGTGTTTGTTTAGTTTGAAGCGATGTTGTGCGAGAAACTTGGTGTGCATCCTTAGTCCTGATGAACTGCTCCTCAGCCTACCGCCCTCCTCGCCCGATCTTTATCTTGCAGTTGCGATGACGTTGCTCTGTGGCCTATTTTATCTCTGCATGACTGCCACGTCTTGTCTTTTCTTTGTTCATGAGTCGTTTATTGCGTTGAAACATTGGGTAGCAAGGTTGTCTAAGTCTGTCTGCATGTTTCGGTTTTGTCTTTGTTTTTGTTTTTTCTCTCGTTGTCTGGATCTCTTTGTGTGCCTTGCTGTTTTTATTAAGTCTTGTCTGGCTGTCAGAAGCATGGCTGTCTGTATCTGCGGCTGTTTGTGTAAGCCCCTCCACTTTTTTTCTGTTTATTCTTTCTTTGTCTGTGTGTCTGACCTTCCCCCCTTAATCTTTCCTTCTCTCTCTTTCTTTCTCTCTCTCTCTCTCTCTCTCTCTCTCTCTCTCTCTCTCTCTCTCTTTCCCCCTCCCTCTATCTAACTGTCTATCTCTTCCTCCTCCTTCTCCTCCTCCTCCTTCTCCTCTTCTTCTTCTTCTTCTTCTTCCTCCTCCTCCTCCTCCTCCTCCTCCTTCTCCTCCCTCACTAACGCCTTCACCATCTCTCTCCAAGCAAACAATTACTCGTCCATATAAAGACCTCGAGTGCAGTCTCCAAGAGTTAGGACATCAACAACCAACACTTGCGTCATGATGGTTATTCATCAACAAACGTTTAAAAACTCTTTAGAAAAAATGAGGAAAGATGCGAACACATGTAAGCTATGCCATTGTCTCCTTGAGAGCAGAGTGTTACTTGACAGTAACTAATGACATTTTAATGACATTTACTTCTTATCGCGTGATTAATCTGCAGTTAATTCGTCTCCAAGGATACAGAGGCATTTATGCTGCTTTTTTTTACCAGATGAATGTTGCAGGAAATCGATTCTGAAAATTGCAGTGTATTTCCCCCTTCTTTCTGTAGTACAGAGGGTAAGTTTATGTGTATAAGACTTTATGTATTTATGTATTTGCGCACACACACACGCACACATACACACACACACACACACACACACACACACACACACACACACACACACACACACATACACACATACACATACATACATACAGAGGGTAAGTTTATGTGTATAAGAATATATGTATGTATGTATATGCAAACACACACACACACACACACACACACACACACACACACACACACACACATATATATATATATATATATATATATATATATATATATATATATATACATATATATAATGGACTTTACATCTCGAACTCTCCTTTTCCTTTAAGCGCCAGGATGCCTTCTTCCAAACGGACCTTTGGCAAAGGCAGAGAGAACGTTCCCCCGAGTCGATGTCTTTCCTAACGTCGGACGTGTGTGTGATGCGCTTGGCGATTCTCTTCCACGAATACGACAAAGAAATGTTTCTCTAAGGTCAAGTTTATATATGGCGATAACTGTATAAAGAAAGTTATACTTCGTATATCATGTAAACAACGAAACCCTCGTTCAATTCACGTCGTTACGTACTTATAAGTTTCCTTTTCACCCTTAGCGTATGACGAAAGATAGCGCTATAAAAAAAAAAGGAAAAAGAAAAAATCCTGAAAACAAAGGCCATTCCGCCAACGTTTACAGTTGCAATTCGGTGCAACAAAACTGGCCCAAGATGATGGCAAAAAAGCCACTCGATCCTGCAGATGCCCTTTTACAATTCAGATGCTTTCGAAAGTCAATACTCGGGATGCGTTCAACGAAGCACTCACGTTGAATCACTAGTTGGACTCAGTCGTTCGTGAATTTGCTTTCGCAAGAAATGTATTCGTTTCTTCTTTGTTTTTTCTTTGTGGGGGGAGGAGGAGGTGGTATTTCTTGTTCATGTATCTACTTTAATTATTACTTGTATCTTGTTGTCCTTTTTATTCTGATTTTGTAGTTTCGTCTTTATTTGGAATTCTCTTTTACTTATATGTTATCTTAGTTCTTTGCCGTGTACCAGCAGTTTCCTATCAGTGACAGAGAGAACCCCAAGGACACGGACGACCAAAGACCCTCGGGAGAGAGAACACACGACCTCACCTGCCATCGCGGACGACTAAAGGGAAGACGATCTCACTCGCCATCTTAGGTTCACGTGGACAGGACTGGCCCGAACACCTGGAGCGATACGGACCTTTTAGATGTGTGTGTGTGTATGTGTCTATATGGATATATATTTTTTTCATACACACATACACATACACACATACACACACATATATATATATATATATATGTATATATATATATGTGTGTGTGTGTGTGTGTGTGTTTGTGTATGATATTGAGAAGATCGAGAGAGAGAGAAAGAAAGAGAAAGAAAAAAAATGTATTAGCGTCTGTGTGTCCGCATCATTCAAAATGACATCTGCATGTTCTTGATCACGGAATTTTAACTTCCCAGAAGAAGGAAGTGGAATCCACTCCGACCACGAAAGAGGAATTTCCCAAGCGATTAAGCCACGCGTCCTGATGATCCTGTGAAAGATTGCGCCGAGGATCTTACGCCACAGGATGGTCACCTTGGTCAAGAATGACCTCGTGTGACCTGAGTGGCAATCTCTCGGACGCCACGAAATACCCTCGTGACCCCGTGAATGGGAAGGAGATTTGGCGACGCGGGATATTATTAACCTCGTGACCTTTGATCCTGACATGACCTCGCTGATGAGCTTGATAACGTTGCGATAAGCAAAGAGTCTTTAAAACCTCGACATTTCGAAACCTTTTTTTTTATTTTTTTTTCTTCCTCTTTTTATTTCTTTTCTTTTTTTCCAATTCCATTTACCAAAAATCTCTTTAGAAAATGTTCCATCGCGGAGCTAAGTGGTACTAGAAAGAAGCGAGGGGATGGAAGGAGAATGGAGAAGGGGAGGGGAGGGGGGCAAAGAGGAGGGGAGGAAGGGAGGGGGGGGGGGGATTGAAGAGGAGGGACAGAGAGGGGGGTAGGGGGGGAGGCGATGAGGAAGAGATGAGAGGAAGGACAAAGAATGCGGGTAAGTGTGGAAGATGGCGTATGAGGAAGTGGAGGAGATGAAAGGGAAGGCGTAGAAGAAGATAAAAAGAATAAGGAAGAGAAGTAGAGGAGGATGAGGAGAGGACAAAGATAAAGAAATGAGGGAGAGAAGTAGAGGAGGAAGAGAGGTAAAGGACATGAGGAGAGGCTAAAGATAAAGAAATGAGGAAGAGAAGTAGAGGAGGATGAGGAGAGGCCAAAGATAAAGAAATGAGGGAGAGAAGTAGAAGAGGATAATTAGAGGCCAAAGATAAAGAAATGAGGGAGAGAAGTAGAAGAGGATAATTAGAGGCCAAAGATAAAGAAATGAAAGAAAAATGAGGAAAACGAGAAACAAAAACAGGTGTGAAGGTGGGAGAGAATGGAGTGGAGGGAATTGACGACGAGGAATGGGATAATAAGGAGATGAGAATAAGGAGAGAGAGAGAGAGAGAGAGAGAGAGAGAGAGAGAGAGAGAGAGAGAGAGAGAGAGAGAGAGAGAGAGAGGGAGGGGGGGGGGAGAGAGAGAGAGAGAGAGAGGAAATGAGGAAGAAAAGGGAAACGAGAAATAGAAGAAGAGGTGGAAGAGAGAGAGAAAGAGATAGAAAGAGTTGATGAGGAATAGAGAGTCATAGATAAATGAGAAAGAAAAGCAATTAGTACGAGGAGAAAGAGAAGGGGGAAGGAAATGAGAAGTTAAAGATATTGGTTAAAAGAAAGAAAGAAATACAGGTAATAATTATATAATCAGAAAGATAAGAGAGAGAAAAAGTGAGAGGTGTGAAAGGGACAACGAAAGAGAAAGAGGACAAGGGAAAGAATGAGATTAAGAAAAACGACAACAGAAGCAATACAAACTAAATCAGAAATGAAGATCCCAGGAGCATAGTAAAAAAAAAAAAATAAAAAAAAATAAAAAAAAACTGTAATGAGAAACTGATTATAACCTAACTTGGAACAGCTTGTGCCACCATGACTTTTACTGAAATGAGTTTTAATTCATATATATTTTTTTTCTCTCTATCCCTCATTCCTCCTCATAAAGCTTCCTAGAAACTAATTTGCATAATGATGTTCCGTCGTATTTACACACTGACCTTGAATGAAATATGCAAATATTGAGTCCATGTATTTTTTTTCTCTCTCTCTTTTTATGGAAATCGGATACAGTACACCGTCGTTAAATCGAAAAGTGCCGAGAAACTGTCCAATAAATGACCCACCTTATAATTTTACGTTGATGACGTGGGTTCTGGCTATTCATAGAAGGAAAAGCGCTCATCACACTGAACCTTTTTTAATATAGCACTTAATCGGGCGGCCTTGGACACACACACACACATGTATGCGTGTGTGTGTGTGTGTGTACATATAAATATACCTATATATACATATACATACATATATATATATGTATATATATATATATATATATATATTTTTTCTTTTTTTTTTTTTTTCCAATCATATCCATCATCAGTGATATACGACAAAACGACATAACACTAACCACTCCTTCTCGCCCCTTCTCACCCCTACCCCTCCTCCTCCTCCCCTTCCTTACAGTCCCCCCCGACATCATGAACGACGCGACGTCCTCCGACACGACGGTCCATGAAGGCGAAACGGTACGGCTGCGGTGCGAGGCGAGGGGGTACCCGCCCCCTGAGATCCTGTGGAAGCGGGAGGACGGGAAGAGCATCATCCTCAAGTCATCGGGAAGAGATGGGACCAGAAGTGAGTACTTTTTTTTCACTGATTTGTTTTGTTTTGTATGACTGAGAGGGGGCGGGGTATGAGGGATAAGAGGAAAGGGATAAGGGGATCGTGGGAGAGAGAGAGAGAGAGAGAGAGAGAGAGAGACAGCTTGACAGATCGAGAGAGAAAGAGAGAGAGAGAGCGGAGGAGGGAGAAAAGAAGAATGGAGGGAGAGGGAGAAGGAAAGGAAAAATACTGAAGTCATTGTGGTATCAGCAGGAGAGCAGAAAGTCGGGCTACATTAAAGAGATTAGCGAGAGCGTGTGAGGGAGAAAGGGACAAAGAGAGGTAATGCAAAGTGTCTTAAGAAAAGGGGTAAGTGAGGAAGAAGAAGTAGAAAAAGAAGAAAAAGAAGTAGAAGTAGAAGAAGAAAAAGAAGTAGAAGAAGAAAAGGGGGTTAAAGCAGGAAGACAAAGAATAAGAAGAAAGAAGAAGAAGAAGAAGAGCAAGAGCGTGTGAGGGAGAAAGGGACAAAGAGAGTTAATGCAAAGTGTCTTGAGAAAAGGGGTAAGCGAGGAAGAAGAAGAAGAAGTAGAAGAAGAAAAAAGAAGAAGTAGAAGAAGAAAAAAAAGTAGAAGAAGAAAATAGGTTTAAAGCAGGAAGACAAAGAATAAGAAGAAAGAAGAAGAAGAAGAAGAAGAGGAATAATGAAAATGAAAATAATAAGGAAAGGCAGGTGAAGCAAAATATGACGGATAAGAGGAACGAGAAGAGGAAGAAGAAAAAGAGAAACATAAAAATTAAGATAGGGAGATGAGACAAATTCTGATCAAGAAGTGATAAGGAGAGGTAATTAAAAGCGTCTTAAAAAAGAGAGAAAGAGTGAGTGAGAGAGCGAAAGAGAGAGAGAGAGAGAGAGAGAGAGAGAGAGAGAGAGAGAGAGAGAGAGAGAGAGAGAGAGAGAGAGAGAGAGAGAGAGAGAGAG
>BOPN01002021.1:222500-235000 GCA_017312705.2 Penaeus japonicus | reverse complement strand
GCGCACGCACACGCACACACACACACACGCACACACACACACTCACACACACACACACACACACACACACACACCTGTCGATACTGGAACTGATTTTCTATTTCACAGCTTCTTATTCAGCTTGATGCAATTATGAATAGAAACTTTCAAAAACTTCAATTTAGAAGGCTAATCAGGCTTAAGCTAAACTACTCACTCTTGTCGCAGCCTAAGTTACCCCAAAATAATCAAACTATGGAGTTTAACCTAGCCTACCAAATCCAACCTCACCAAATGAAGCCTAAATTTACACAGGGTATATCCAATATGACGTAGGTAGTTGTTACATATATGAATAAATAGGTCTATCAATGAGTAAGGCCTATTATCTTAATCAACAAGTAAACTGTCCAAAGAAAACAAATTAAACTTCTACGTCACAAGTCGGCCCCAATAAACTGCTAACCTCTCCGCGGTGGCTGACGTAATGTAACGTTCACTTCACATAATATTATCTTCACTGGCTATTTACGCAGACCTAGATCTTCCTAACCCGTGGGTGTGATGAGTTTAGTGGACTGGTTTTCTAAATGCATGGAGACTTTCTCAATTGCAAGGAAGGTGTGTAGCTATGAGGTAAAAACTGAGATTTGGATTTGGAATCTAGGAAGTGTTCTAAAACCCAGATCTCCTTTTCGGGTGTCCCTCTACCATATTCGAAACAAGTTCTGTTCTTGTGCGGGGTTTTGACATGGAGATCGGGATACGCAAGTAAAGGTCGTGAAGGCTTCCTCCATACTTCATCTTAAATAAGATTTGGCTGATGAGGACAGCCTTTGTAATGGGGAGGGAGGTATTTCAGATTTCCAAAAATGTATCTGATAAATTATGAAGGACCATTTTTTAAAACATCATGGTTTCGGGCGTTACCAAAGATAAATTGCGTGGGGCCGGTCCGAAAAAATCCTTCGTGGGCCGATTCCAAAATCTTTTAGGGCGGTCGAATATTTGCTACAGTTGGTAGCCCTGTGTGTGTAGAAAGCGCGCCAAATGATCGAACAACCATGGCGAGTGGAAAGGATAAAACTACTTCGCTCGCGGAAGATCAGAGGAAAATTTTGATCTCTCTCCCTCCTGACCATAGCCACAGCATCAGTTGCAAGCAGCAAGCATGGGAGAGCATAACTGCCAGTTTTAATGCAATCTACCCCGACTCCGCTGGTTTGGGAGAACATACGCACATAATAAGTAATACTAAACATTTTCTGCATGTCCATTATTTCAACATACATATTGTGGTAAAGGCCAATTAATTTGAATTGTATTAATAGATTCCTCATGGATAAACACGAGACATAAGCAAACAAAAGTAGGCAGCTGCAATATTAGAAATATATTTTCTCTTGTGTCAGCATATGCATTAACTACATTCTTGGATATGATTCAGAATCATCTATGCCAAATATTTATATAATTGTCACTTATATTTTGTAGTAGGATTATCCAAATATTTAGCTTATGTAGATGCATTGTTTGCAAAATAATTACCAAAACCATTTTAGTTATAGGGTTAAGAAAGAGCACAGCAACTACATGAAGAAAATGGGAACTGGTGATGGATGCCCTCCCAGCTCTAGGTCATCTGTGTCTTCATTATCAATATTCTTAGTTATGGCTAGATCATGCTAGACAACACAACCAGTAATGAGCCTCTTTGATGTCTCTAATTTTGTCCTAAGTGGCTGTCCAAGACATGCAAACCACCTTTAAAGTACACCAAATGCAGGCTCAATGGTATTTCTTGTTTTTGCGTGTGCTGTGTTGCACTTTTTCTCTTTGTCATTGGATGGAGACAGGATTGGAGTCAGCTAGTATTTTCGACAAGGATATTCACTATCTCCCAAGAGATAATCAGCATGGTATCCTTGCTCTAATAAATGGCATATCCTTGAGTTGTCAAAAATCCTGCTGCCATGTGCATTTTCAGACCAACTAGCAATATTTGTGAACCTGAGGTCTGGATCACAAATACCCTGCACATTGAGAGAAATATACCCCTTCCTGCAACGGTATCTTTCAGCATAATTTCCTCCTGGGCTACGAATTGGTACATGAGTACAGTCAATACATCCAGTGACCCCTGGCATGCCTGCTACTAACTGATATTTTTCCCCAGATATCCTGTTACATTTCGTGGTGCTGGAAACTGAATATATTCGGATGCTAGCACTACGATGGCTCTTGTGACATACGTTAAATATTCGCAGACTGATGCCACAGACATTTCTAAACAATCTGCAATGGTTAGCTGAAAATATCCTGATACCATGTAAAGCAGAGAGGTCAAGACCTGCACATGAGGTGGAATGCTGCAACCTCTTAAAAAAAGAAAAGAAAAATGTATATCAGCACCATAGTTTAAATTCCATACACATACATTAGCATACACATTTTATATTATATTAGATTTAATATTTTGTATAACCAACAGTTTTTTGAAAAAATAATTACCTATACCATCTCTTGTTGTGGATAATTTTCTGTTGATTTTCTGAAGCAAGTTTCTGGTGCACTGCTTAGGCAGTCGATAACACTTCAAAAACTCCTCTGACTGCATGGCAAATGGATCACTTCTTATCTGACCAGTAAACGTGGCAGACGGACCTCCTCCACTTCCTCATCTTGGTCACGTTACCAAGCTGCTGCAGTCCTTCCATTATTACCTGTAATAAAGAGGCTTTACATTTCCTTATGCTACACGATTTCCCAAATATACAGAGGAAGATTGTTGGCATTTGCCAGCGCATGAAGCATGGAAGCCACAAAATTGCTTCATGCGGTCATATTCTGAACAACTAATTGATAGCATGGACTTCAAACATAAATAATTGGACATAGTTTTTATTGCGAAAACGTCTAACATATAAGGGAGGCTGAATGAAAATCTTAAATCAATTTTAATTACCAGGGACAATATAAATCAAATCATGATTTTCCATCAAGTGTAACATCAAATATAGATTTTTAATGGTTCTAGATAGACTAGGTACATTAAATAATGATGAAAATATGATGAAATGGATTTTAATGACTGATTTCCATTTATCTAATAATTATTTTAAAGTGGGAGTAATAACAGCTGATGCAGCAAGAAAACTTGGCGGTACTGGATACTGTATAGGCTGACAGTACCTTCATCTTTCTGGCCTAAATGTGTATATTAGTGCAGGTCAACCACTTCTTATGTGCTTCTTCCCTTCTGAAAATTGTTATTGGCGTCGTTAGTTCGGCGTTGAAGTTAATTTTTAACACACAAAGTCGTACATAAGCGCATAGGAGACAGTGTGGCGGTTTTGATAATTCGCGGCACGTTGTTGATGTGTTCCAAAATTCAATGCTGTCAACAAAAGTCTCCAACAAAATATATGATGAATAAGACACTTTGCAAAGCCCACTTTAGTATGCATTAAAGTGCAGTCGGTTCCTATAAATGTTTTATTATAATTAGAGAACTTAGTTTTTTATAATAATTTCGATTAGGAACGGCTATGGGGAGGATTAGCCGATCGCATTTTTTTTTCGTTTAGGTGGTTATGATATTTGAGCCCAAGCAAATTTCTTTGAACTAACCCGATTTTTCATATTTGGGTTGGCAAAGTATTGTTTCGGGTCGTTCACAAGTTTTAAAAAACGACCCTTAGGGCCATTTTTTTTAAACATTATGGCTTCGGGCGTTACCAAACCGAAAATAAATTGCATGGGACCGGCCTGAAAACTTAAATCGATTTTTTCAAACGTCAAGGCAGTGCGGTGGGCCGGCCCCAAAATGTTTTCGGGCGGCCCGAATATTTGCAACAGTTGGCAGCCCTATATACACAGAAAGCGCGCCAAATGATCGAACAACCATGGCGAGCGGGAAGGATAAAACTAGATCGCTCACGGAAGATCAGAGGAAAATGTTGATTTCTCTCATCGCTGACCATAGCCATAGCATAGATTAAAAAATGTACGACCCTGGGAGCATCAATCGCAAGCAGCAAGCACGGGAGAGCATAACTGCCAGCTTTAATGCCATCTATACAGCAACATGCGCGAAACGTATTGAACGTTTTCTGCGTGTTTGTTATATTAAACATACATATTGTGATAAAGGATAATTTATTTGAATTATATTAAGAGATTACTCATGAATAAACACGAGGCATCAGCAAACAAAAGTCAGGTTAGGAATCAACGATAAGCAGTTGCTATATTAAAATTATGTTTTCTCTTGTGTCAGTGTTTCATCTACATTATTTGATATGATTCAGAATCAGCTACGCCAAATATTTGTATGCCTATCACTCACCCACACACACATATGTAACCATATAGAAACAGATTTTTAAATGTTTAATCGCTACCATTTCTTCATTGATGTCAATTTCAGAATGGGTTGATGAAGGTCCTTCATTCAGACAACAGGACTTTGCTATACCTCCTGCAATTCCAAGCCCTCTAGGACCTCCTTTACTTCCTAGAAAACCCTCTCTGCCAACAGCTCCACCACTGACCCCAGTTCCACCATCTGCCTGTGGTGAACCACCATCTCCTTCAACCATTTCATCACCTTCTTCAACAACTCATAGGAAGGGCAAAAAGAGGAACCAAGCCTCAGAGAGGGAGGAATGCTACAGGGATATTAGGCTGAACAACAAAAAGCTCCATGATGCCCAACTCTTACAGGCGAATGAAATTAGAAAGGAATTCTCCAAGTCTTGTGAAGCAGTTCGAGCATCTGCAGAAAGAGTTTCAAGTGACTTTAAAGGGTTGCAGATGAAATAATTTAATTTTTAGGTGATGCAAAGCAATATTTGCAACTTCATGGCACAAAATCTGAAGAAAAAAACAAATGTTGCAAAAGTATGAAATAAAACAACAAAATCTACATAGCTCTTTTATTTCATTCTTATAATAAAAGTAATTAAAAACATACATGCAAAGGCCTCTTTTTGCATATATAATTCAAATATTTTTACTAGAAAACTCTTATCCCACTAATAACCAATGCAACAGACTAAATAACATTACTTCAGACATCAAAAAGGAAAAAATAACAATCTAGACATTTCCCAGTTAGATAGATAACTAAAATGTATATATATCTTGACATATCCTATGGTTCCATAGATAAGAAAATATTTCAAAACAGAAAATATGTCTCATTTTGCTTATAAAGTATCAGAAAAAAAAACACTCATTGACAAGGTTTCTGACAAAGTCTTATTTCATTTATAAACAATAATAAGGTAAATGTTTGATACGACGGTTCCTGATACCAATAATAATTACTGCAATTTACAATAAACAATTCTTTTTAATATACAGGTAATATAAAATAAGTAGAAATATGCTTAAAGTGGATATTAATGATTCATCCAGAAATTCTCTGACTGTTAAGCCATCCTAAAACCATTGTTCATCAACATTTTCTGACATCAAACCCTAAACGATTATCATTATTTTCGCAGTGTACCCTGTACTGCATCATCCTCTAGTTCATCTGTGTCTTCTTCTTTGGCAATATCAATATTCTCAGTTCTGGCTAGATTATGCAACACAACACAAGCTGTAACCTATTAAAAATAAAAGAAAATATACATCAGCACCATAGTTTACATTCCACACACCCATACATTAGTATATATATTTTATATAATATTTATATTAATAATATTTTGTATAACCAGCATTATTTTGAAAGAAGAATAATTACCTCTGCCATCTCTTGCTGTGGGTAATTTTCTGCTGATTTTCTGAAACAGGTTTCTGGTGCACTGCTTTGGCAGTTGGTAACGTTTCAAGAACTCCTCTGCCTGCATGACAACTGGATCCTTCTATCTCTGACCACTGAACGTGGCAGACAGACCTCCTCCACTTCCTCAACTTGGTCCACATTACCATTATTACCTATAATAAAGAGGATTTACACAATTGTACACAATTCCCAAATATACAGGGGGGGGGGAGGATTGTTGACATTTGCCAGCGCATGAAGCATGTAGGCCACAAAATTGAACTTTAAATATAAATCATAGCATATAGCTTTTATTACGTCAAATAATAATAATGTAAATTATGATTTTCCATTAAATGTGACATCAAGTATAGGTGTTTCATGATTCTACATAAACTAAGTACATTAAAGGATGATGACAATATCATGATGAAATACATTTTAATGACTGATTTCCCTTTTTCTAATAACTATTTTAAAGTGATAACAGCTGATGAAGCAAGAAAACCGCGATACTGGACATTGTACAGGCTGACAGTACCTTCACCTCACTGGCCTAACTGGTATTATTGGATAAAGACGCAAACACACGTAGCGAAAAAACAAACCTTTGGGCATGACGTAGCTTTAATTATGACGAACCCATAAAAACTCTCTTCTTCTGGAAACAAAAAATAACCGAGATATATTATTTTGAAAATAATTAAAAACGATTAACGGGAGAGATGATTCCACTGTCTTAACAAACATCTGACTGAAAAATATCGGCTCTGCGCATGCGGTCATTGAAAGGGGGGGTCCAGGTGGGGGCGAAGCCCCCCTTGGCTAGGGCAGACCAAAAATCGGTCAGTTCCGTGGTCGGTGGTGGACGTTCGTTTTGTAAAGTTACCGACCATGCAGTGGCCTTAAAAGTGGGGGGGTTCAGGGGGGGGCGAAGCCCTCCCTTGGCTAGGGCAAACCTAAAAACTAGGTTAGGTTTATGGGTTGGGTTTTGATTACGCAAAAAAAACCTTTAAATTTCGCGCCAGAAATCGTTAGTTCCGTATCGACGGTGGCGCGCGTGTGGGGAGGGAGGGGGATGGGGTAACTCAGCAACGAAAGGTTTCCGATGGAAATGAGTAGCGAAACTGTACAAAACAGAACGAAAACTACCAGAAAAAATATCGTGTCGTGCCTAGAGGGTTGGTTGCGTCTTTATCCAAATTTACCGCCTAACTATGTCTATTAATGCACGTCAACCACTTCTTATGCGCTTCTTACCTTCTTAAAAATGTTATTGGTATC
The DNA here is from genome assembly GCA_017312705.2 of Penaeus japonicus. NCBI lineage: Eukaryota > Metazoa > Arthropoda > Malacostraca > Decapoda > Penaeidae > Penaeus > Penaeus japonicus. The sequence goes on along the minus strand of BOPN01002021.1, from coordinate 227,961 downwards.
GTTTGTTCGGCGTTGAAGTTGACTATTGACGCACAAAGTCATAGATAATAGCTCAGGAGACAGGTGTCGGTTTTGATTATTCGCGGGAACGTTGTCGATGTGTTCCAAAATTCAATGCTGTCAACAAAAGTCTCCGACAAAATATCTGATGATTAAGAGACACTTTGCAAAGCCCGCTACGGTATGAATTAAAACACAGTCGGTTCATATAAACGCTTTATTTTTATTAGAGAAGAACCTTTTTGTTTTTTATTATAATAATTTCGATTCGGGACGGCTCTGGGGAGGGTTAGCCGATCGCAATTTTTTTCGTTAGGGTGGCTATAATATTTTCGGGCGAGCCCAAACAAATTTCGTTTAACTAATCCAATTTTTCATATTCGGATTAGTAAGGTATTGTTTCGGACCGGTACGAAGCTTAAAAAAACGGCCCTTAGTCTCTATGGTGTTTATCTGCTCTCGGCATATAGTGACTTAGCAGGTGAGGATTCAAAGATCCCTTTACAAATCTGAAAAATTCAGTATGGGCAAATCAAAAATTTTGAGAACCGTTGGTGATGTTTAAAGATATCCCTTACATCTGCAGTCTAAATTGCTATATAAAAGTCCTTGGAAAATCTACAAATGTAATCGTAATCGTAAAATATCGAGTACTTTATTGGCCTTCATCTTTAAATGCTTCTTGTTATTGGTAAACATTAGCCTCAAAAACTTTCTCTCGTGATTTAGCACTGATGCTGAAGAGTGGTATCTTCGAAACGTTTGTCAAATATAGACGTTCATTACAGCACTGGTGCTTCTCTTCGTCTTACCATTACGGTTCACTCCGGGCAAATCTGTAACTGATATATATATATATATATATGTATGTACATATACATACATATACACACACACACACACACACATATATACATAATATGTATATATATATATATATATATATATATATATATATATATATATTATATATATATATTATATATATTATATATATATATATTATATATATATATATTATATATATATATATTATATATATATATATATATATATATATATATATATATATATATATTATATATATATATATATATATATATTATATATATATATATATATATATATATATATATATATATTATATATATATATATATATATATATATTTTATATATATATATACATATGTATATATTATATATATATATAAATATATATATTTATATATATATATATATATATATATATATATATATATATATATATATATATGTATTTATGTATATATATATATATATATATATATATATATATGTATATATAGCCCATTTATACCCGCTAATTGCGCCGTCAATTTGAACTTCACATAAAAATGAGATACATCCACATGCGCACGTGTGTTCTTACACACATAGAAACGTATACATAAGTACACACATAAACACACACACAGAATGTGTGTGTGTGTGTGTGTGTGTGTGTGTGTGTGTGTATACGTGTGAGTGTGTGTGCGTGTGTGTGTGTACATACATACATACATACATATATATATTTATGCAGAAATACACACATACATTAGTAGATATATACACATACCACATTGATGTTTTCTTTTCTATGCTTCAGTGTTCTGTTCATCTTATCCTTTAAACGAAAGATAACCGCGTCAGCGTTTCACTTCTTTCCATAAGCGCCGACCAAGTCGCTTTAATCATGATCGACCAAATCAGACCACGACAGTCTACGACAGAATTGGCTGCCCGTCATAATTATGAAGCTAATTGGGCTGTCTGCTGTGATATCGCCATCATTATTGATCGTAGAAAAAATACGTACTAGTCTTAATAATAACACAAAGGCGCAGACACAAATACTTTCACACTGAAAAACACACCCAGCAAACAGATGGAGAAACATTATTACTTTTTCAATTTCCTGTGGAAAATATAATAAAGAAAGCTTAATATTGAACTTCGTAACAGTTTTATCTTTACATTCTCATTTCATGAATTTCAAAATACAAAATATCTTTTTTTACGAAAGCGAGTGAGAAAAATCAGCCGACCAGACAGTAAATATTTTATAGATTTCGGGGCGAGAAATTCTAAAACAAGAAAAAGAAAAAGATTTCTTCTTAAAGCTCGACCGAAGACACATTTTCTGATAATGCATTTTTGACCTTTTGGATTTCGAGTTAGTAGAGTTGTTGTTGCTCTTTCTTCTATTGTTATCAGTATATTTCTTATTCGTCTGGACATGTCACCCTCATGATGCTGTTTTTCTTACTACTCTTGTTTATTATATTTTAAGTGTTAAAAAATAACAACAAAAGTGAAATAATGATGGTTATGATTATGAATTGATCATGATAACAATATTAAAATAATGATAATAATAACGATAAAGATGAGGATGATAATGATAATGGTAATGACCATGATCTTGAAAAGGATGAAAAAAGACAGGAGAATGCAATCCTCAAATTAGTCAATAGTTTTATAGATTTCGTAATGGAAAGTTCTCTTTCAGCCTGACCAACGACACATTTTCTAATAATGTATTTTGTCCTAGATTTCTCATTACCTTCATCATTTATTATATTTATTCATAGATAAGATTCATTCAAAATGCCGTTCTCCTTCTATTTTCTTGTTCTCTATCAATATCTTTGTAAAAAAAAAAAAAAAAAAAAAAAACACCAGGAAGCAAAAAGGTAATGAAAATAATATTTATGATAGAAAGATATTGATATTGATGATAGGGATAATGATAACAATAAGAAATTAAGAAGCAATAACTAACAAAGAAAAGGTTTTAAAAATCCCCTTTCCCTCACCATGACCCCACGATGAACTTGTCACAAGGGAAAGGAGATCCGTTGTTGGGGAGGCAGAGGCAGAGAGCAGGAATTATTGTGTGTGTGTGTGTGCATATATATATATATATATATATATATATATATATATATATATATATATATATATATATATATATACACACACACACGTGCATATGTCACAGGTTTGTTATTTAAGAGAGAGGATCAGCCAGGTCAAACAGAAAGAGCACCAGAACAAAACATGCGGTTTATTACAGGGGGAAAATATAACAAGTAGGTCGCATGCTGCCTTTGACGTACATTGTACCCTCCTCGCGAGTCGGGCATACAGCATATCTATATACAACACAGTATATATAATTACATCAGATCAACATAGTTACTAATCTCGCAGTTGTGACATAACCCCCCCCCCCCCCGCCTTCAAAATAATCTTCCTAGAAAGAAGATTATTTTGCGAACATACACAACTACGAGATATACACAAGTCTACGCTAAACTGTGCTGCCAACTCGTGCGCAGATCCCAGCCCCGGAGCCCCGGTGACGGTGGTGACGTTGCTCCTGGGCCTGCCATTCCGTCATCCGCGTTGCTCCGATGGTCACGGTCTCGTCAGCGGTCTATCCCGACGCAGTGGACCATCTGATTGAACCAGCCATCCGCCTCTCCTGCAGGCTTGTCGTCGTCGGTTCCTCCGTCGGCTTGGCACTCATCTTCATCCTCCACAGGCACGTCTGCAGGTGGACCTTCAGCTGTAGTCCTCGTCTTCGGCAGCTGCAGTGGCAAGGACTCTTCAGCTGATGACTCCTCTGGTGACCTCTTCTCTGCTGGCGACTCCTTGGTTGTCATGCTCCCGACCGATGGGTCCTCCGAAGGGGTGCCTCACGCTTGACGGTTCCTTCGGTGGATGACCTACACCCACCAACTTCTTGGGCGAGTGTCCTACACCTGGCAGTCTCTCAGCCAGGGAATCTCTCTTCCCCGACATGAACGCCACTGTTGATGACTCCTCTGCTGGCGGCTCCTCCAATACACGCGTCTCTAGCGGCGGCTCCTCCGGTACACGCGTCTCTGGTGGCGGCTCCTCCGGTACACGCGTCTCTGGTGGCGGCTCCTCCGGTACACGCGTCTCTGGGGGCGGCTCCTCCGGTACACGCGTCTCTGGGGGCGGCTCCTCCGGTACACACGTCTCTGGCGGCGGCTCCTCCGATGCACGCGTCTCTGGGGGCTGCTCCTCCGGTACACGCGTTTCTGCCGGCGGCTCCTCCGATGCACGCGTCTCTGGCGGTGGCTCCTCCGGTGCACACGTCTCTGGCGGCGGCTCCTCCGGTGCACTCGTCTCTGGGGGCGGCTCCTCCGGTGCACTCGTCTCTGGCGGTGGCTCCTCCGGTGCACTCTTCTCTGGAGGCGGCTCCTCCGGTGCACACGTCTCTGGCGGTGGCTCCTCCGGTGCACTCGTCTCTGGGGGCGGCTCCTCCGGTGCACACGTCTCTGGCGGCGGCTCCTCCGGTGCACTCGTCTCTGGTGGCGGCTCCTCCGGTACACGCGTCTCTGGCGGCGGCTCCTCCGGTGCACTCGTCTCTGGCGGCGGCTCCTCCGGTGCACACGTCTCTGGCGGCGGCTCCTCCGGTGCACTCGTCTCTGGTGGCGGCTCCTCCGGTACACGCGTTTCTGCCGGCGGCTCCTCCGATGCACGCGTCTCTGGTTTCGGCTCCTCCGGTGCACTCTTCTCTGCCGGCGGCTCCTCCGGTGCACTCTTCTCTGGCGGCGGCTCCTCCGATGCACGCGTCTCTGGCGGCGGCTCCTCCGGTGCACTCGTCTCTGGCGGCGGCTCCTCCGGTACACACGTCTCTGGTGGCGGCTCCTCCGGTACACGCGTTTCTGCCGGCGGCTCCTCCGATGCACGCGTCTCTGCCGGCGGCTCCTCCGGTGCTCTCTTCTCTGGCGGCGGCTCCTCCGATGCACGCGTCTCTGGCGGCGGCTCCTCCGGTGCACGCGTCTCTGGGGGCGGCTCCTCCGGTACACACGTCTCTGGTGGCGGCTCCTCTGGTGCACACGTCTCTGGCGGCGGCTCCTCCGGTACACTCATCTCTGGTGGCGGCTACTCCGGTACACGCGTTTCTGCCGGCGGCTCCTCCGATGCACGCGTCTCTGCCGGCAGCTCCTCCGATGCACGCGTCTCTGGCGGCGGCTCCTCCGATGCACGCGTCTCTGGCGGTGGCTCCTCCGATGCACGCGTCTCTGGCGGCGGCTCCTCCGATGCACGCGTCTCTGGCGGCGGCTCCTCCGATGCACGCGTCTCTGGCGGCGGCTCCTCCGATGCACGCGTCTCTGGCGGCGGCTCCTCCGGTGCACTCGTCTCTGGCGGCGGCTCCTCCGGTGCACTCGTCTCTGGCGGCGGCTCCTCCGGTACACATGACTCTGGCGGCGGCTCCTCCGGTGCACTCGTCTCTGGCGGCGGCTCCTCCGATGCACGCGTCTCTGGCGGTGGCTCCTCCGGTGCACTCGTCTCTGGCGGTGGCTCCTCCGGTGCACGCGTCTCTGGCGGCGGCTCCTCCGATGCACGCGTCTCTGGCGGTGGCTCCTCCGGTGCACTCGTCTCTGGCGGTGGCTCCTTCG
>BOPN01002021.1:210000-212500 GCA_017312705.2 Penaeus japonicus | reverse complement strand
ATTTGTTTGTTTGGTAATTTAAATACTCATGGTTTCAGGTCGACTGATTTTCTCTACAACTGTTGCTATAGGAGAACCCATATGGCATTATCGACGTGAACAACGAAGGCGCTCCTGACGTCACGTCGCCGGAGGACATGGTGGTGTTGCCCGATTCGTTGTTCATGGAGTCCACGTCCTGTCTCACCTACGTATACCTTGTCACACATACCACTATTTTAGGATCGGTATTACCGGTATCAGAAGCGCTTCGGTGAACCGGCAACGGTATTTTTTGCTCAACGTTATACCGTTATACCGGTATTTTTTCATAACATAACAAGTATTCAGATACGTAAGTATAAAGGCACAGACTTCTCTGGATTGACTTTTAGCTACTGTTGGGCAAAACGTGGATATAGATATATATATATGTGTGTGTGTGTGTGTGTGTGTGTGTGTGTGTGTGTGTGTGTGTGTGTGTGTGTGTGTGTGTGTATATATATATATATATATATATTGTCAAGGTTCTAGGATATAGGTGTATATTCAGAATTACACATCTGGGTAGAAAATAAAATTTCACTGACTTTTCTTTGCTTTATTGCTTAAATTTTTCACACATGTAAATAAAAATAACTAAACGCCGAAACACACTTCCCCCTCAAGTGGCTATATATGTCTCGCCGACTTGAGCATCAAATAAACCCTTAAACCAAATTAAATCATTGTCATTCTTGTATCTTGACCGGTCTCTTTGACGTAGGTCGGCAATCAGGACGTCTCTCTGCCCGGCCCTTGGCTGGAGTAGAGTCCTGTTAATTGATATAAACAACATATAAGTTATAAATTATCACAAATAAAATAGCAATAGAAACCATTTTTACTTCACATAACCAAATATTTCTTTCCACACCCGCGATAACAATCCCGCAGAAACAACTTTACCTCGGCAGGCGAATAGTGGGAACTACCGAGTAGGCCTAAGCACCTGCACCTGCACACGTAAACTTGATTCGAATCACTTGAACGAAACTAAGGCCCGGTTTACACGAGGCGCTTTCCAACGTGCGTTAGCAAACTCGGCGTTAGAAACTACCGCTCACACGAGGCGCTTTCAAACACGGCGTCAACGCGACGCTTGAGTTTGTGCGTGCGTTATATGTGTGTCTGTGCCAAACAATGCAGAGAGAAACAGACATATATATCTTTATATATATATATATATATATATATATATATATATATATATTAATATATACATATATATATATATATATATATATATATATATATATATATAAATATATACATATATATATATATATATATATATATATATATATATATTAATATATACATATATATATATATATATATATATATATATATATATATATATATATGTATATATTACCATTAATTTAATTTATTTCACCATTTAATTAGTAATACTTTGACATATATATATATATATATATATATATATATATATATATATATATATGTGTGTGTGTGTGTGTGTGTGTGTGTGTGTGTGTGTGTGTGTGTGTGTGTGTGTGTGTGTGTGTGTGTGTGTGATGAAACCTGGGACACAATGCACCTCATATCTGGGATTCCCGCACGCGCTTAAAATATCCAAACGACATCAGTGAATATGACCTGAGTAACCCATGAATCTAAATACATTCATTATGTGCTACATATTAAAACAGATGATAGAGTTTAATATGATACACGTGGAACTTAAAAGAAAATCCTTGTTTGATGTAAATACTACTACTACTTCATACAGTAAAGCCAGTTTGCGTAATAATGGTCAGTTTTCTTTAGTTAACCTATATTTTCACTGAAAACATTTAGCCGAAACGTATACAATAATAATACAAGTTTTTTTTCAGAGGCTCTTGACAAATATCATACCCTGAGGTATATTAATTAATACAGTAGTGTACATGCATTCTCTTTATAATTTAGATTCTACTAATGAATATTAAGATCAAAAGTATTACCAGTATTCAATTATACATAATTTCAAATGAAAAAAAATCTTGATGACGATATGTAGGCAGGCATAATGGAAATACTTTATCGACATCCATCGACAAATGAGGAAGACGGTGGAGGATGAGGGGATGAAGGCAGGTTCGGTGACAGAGGACGGAAGTTGGGAAGCAGAGGAGATACGGTGAGGAGAAATTGGGCCGGAAGATGTAGAAGGATGATGAGGTGAGGAATGAAGTAAAGAAGGACGCCGAGGTGAGGAGTGACGCGAGGATGGAGGCACGTAAGGGGAACCACCAGACATGATGATGGACATTGTGACGCAATGCGCGGCAGTGTACAGCATTACTTACTGAAAAAGTAAATACCGTGGGCGGGAATACCGGTATTTTGAGGAAATACTAGTATTACCTGTACCGTGACTTGTACCGGTATTATTTCAGAAAACCGGTATCGACAATACCGGTATTTGTTTTACTTTTTATCGATACCGCACATCCCTTTACTATACACCTGG
>BOPN01002021.1:197500-200000 GCA_017312705.2 Penaeus japonicus | reverse complement strand
CACGATTCTCACCATTGCTCAGAGAATCCTGGATCATGGTAGACGCATTATCATCGGCTGGATTCCAAGCCATGTTAGTATTAAAAAAAAAGCCCCAGAAACAAAATATTATGCAATAGCTTAGGGACATGAAAATAACATCAATCAGAGATGAAATAGAAGAAGCAAAGTTAATAAAGACGATAAGCAAGTAGAAAGTTGTGCGCAAATAACAAGCAAAAATTAAATGAAGTATTACTTTCAGGTACCAGCGTTAAGACTACGAAGAGGAGACTCGGAAGAGGTAAAGAAGTATGCAGTACAGAAACCCGATGGTGAGATGACATAAAAAGAATGAAATCGTCAAAGCAGTAGAAGACATTTAGAGTGACTTATACTGCTCTAACGGCCAACACGAACGAAAGTAAACATAATGACGTCCCAAACATTAAAGGATAAGAGATCAAAAGGGAGCTAAAAGGTATGGACAGAAGGGAAATGCCAAGGAAAAATGTCATTAGTGTTGTTTATCTTATGCAAGACGTAGGAGAGATTACGGCAGCAGACTGGTCAATATTTAAATAGATGTTTAAATGGCGATAAAACGCCGAAATCTTGAGGAAAACGCAAGAACACTTTTAATATACAGAAAGGACATAGACGATCTTAAGAATTATTGAACTGTGAGCATTCTGTTAGTAACTTCTAAAATATTCACAAAAATCATCACAAACCGTTTCTTTAGATTTACTTTCGATTCAAAACAAATGAGGTTACAGGTAGGCTTCCACAGTGGCTTCCCCACAACAGTCTTCATCCACAAACTAACCCAAATAAAAGAGAAAACATACCAATATGGAAAGCCACTGTGTATGTCATTCGCCGATTACGACTCGGTACGGCAGTAGTAGAAGCAAGTCGCAAACAAGGAGCAGAGGAGGTCTATTGTAGATTATTGGAAGATATATACAGAAATGGCACAGCGATCATCAAAATCCACACAGAAACTGAGAAGATATTATATTTAAAACTGTCAGGTATCACAATCTCATCAAAACTGATTACTGCTTGCCAAGAGGAAATGTTCAAGAAGCTAGATTGGAAGGAGAAAGGAATTAAAATAAGGGATGAACACTTAAGCAGTAAAAGATCTGCAGACGACATTGTTATTTTTGACGAGTCAACAAATGAATTACACCAATTACTAAGCGATTTGAATAGGGAAAGTGTGGAGATTGGACTTGAAATGAACAGGAAAAAGACTAAAGTAATTCAACAGTTGAACCCTAGTTGTTCAAATACAAGTTCAAAACGATATGTTAGATGAAGTGAATGGTCATATATACCTGGTGCAACTCATACTGGCGAATACATCCTTATAATCAGCCTAGATGAATTAGTCTAGGCTGGAGTACCTTCGGTATACATAGTGATATATTACAAGGTTCTCTGAGATTATGTCTAATGAGAAAGGCCATTAACCAATGTATCCTTTCCGACATACCATGTGGATCAGAAACATGGACTACGACCAAATTACTCGAGAGAGAATAAGTAACAGACAGAAAAAGAGCAACATGGATTCGGGAACAGACCAAAAAAGGTTATATAATTATAAGTATCAAAAGAAAAAAAATGCAATGGACAGATCATACTTATCGGAGACACAACAACAGGTGGACAGAGAAAGCAATAGAATGAGGAAGAGATAGCGTAAAGAGACCAAGGGCAAGAATATGATTGGGCGCTTATATAACCAAATTCGGAGCTAAAACCGGAGCAGGGGGCACAAGACCGGAATGATATGAATAAAGCCTACGTCCTGCAGTGGAATGATATAGCCTGATGATGATGATGAGATACATACACACACACACACACACACACACACACACACACACACACACACACACACACACACACACATATATATATATATATATATATATATATATATATATATATATATATATATATATACACACATATATATATATATATATATATATATATATATATATATATATATATATATATATATATATATGTATGTATATATATATACGTGCACATGCATATATATATGGTTATAAATGCATACATATATATAGATAGATAGATATGCATATAGATATACAATTATGCTAGTATCTGGCAATATACGTGGTCTAGTACCGAAGACAATAGTGCGCCAGGGTCTCTTTCTCCCCCCGCCTCCTAGTAATAGTCCTATCCGCCCTACTTGACAACTAATCTTCACGTCAAGTGTCCTTATTGTGCTTTTCAATCTCTTCCTTCATACAGAAAATCGATTAAGAAACGTCCTCAATAAGCATCACAAAGCGAAGCCCTTAAAACAACAGTAACAAAAGCAAGATAAAACAATCTCTGCTCCTTGTGACCTGCTAAGGATAAAACTTCCAACGGAACAGTTGCTATCTGCTGACTAATTTCCCATGGGAGAATAGGATGCTGCTTCTGCTGTGTGTAGGATGGGACAGATACCTGCAAAGAGGACGTG
>BOPN01002021.1:175000-182500 GCA_017312705.2 Penaeus japonicus | reverse complement strand
AAATAACACACTTCCTTATCCATTCCTAAACCACCAACCTTTACTTTTACAAAAGGCAATACAGTCTTGGAATCTTTAGATGGATTACAGGCACAACTCTTTGTGTTAACTTTTGGTTGAGTACTAACTTTGCCAGCCTTTCCAGATGCATCTTCTTTGGTGAATGCATTATGATGCCACATACCACAATTGTCTACTTCACAGACTGTGGCTTTTCTGCACGTTGTTACTCTAAGGTTGGCCGGAGACATTTGAAGCACAATTTTACTTTTCTTACTTCCATCAGTCTCTTCTCTGAAGTTAACTTTATAAACTGGCTACATTCATGCAACCAGTGTTTTCCTCTGTACATTGAGCAACTTGCAGTATATATATTAGACACTTCAGTGTTTCGCTTATCAACTACAGGTTTAGTTAATATTTCCTCATCCAATTTCACATTGAAACTTGTTCCTTTTGTTTTGTTTTTGCCTTTGTTTTACTTCAACCCCTTATCCAAAGATTGTAATAATAGGTCATTCACTTCTAATGAAGCTCGTTCTAAGAACTCTGCCAATGGTGTAAATCCTGGATATCTCTTATTTCTCTCTGTGTACTTAACAGCTTCTGTTCTCCAGCGATTTTGGAGATGGAAAGGTAATCTTTTCACAACTTCAGTGACTTTGTCTAACATTACGTCAGGATCGTGTCCCAGTGCCTTGAGAATTTCAACACAGTTTCTAGTATCATCGGCTAAATTGGATAGCATGAGTTAATCAGATGAACCCCTGTCAATTCATATAGTTGGTCAGATAATTTTCCATACTCATGGTAACAAAAAACAAACAAAATTCTATACAATAATTATACAAAATGTGTAATTTATCTAACAAACGGAGCAAATAAGAGGTGATAAATACTCTAATTTATCTTTGTTACTTAAATCATAGCAAACAAATATTACAATTCTGTCATTCAATATTCTAAAATATTGACCAATAAACATAAATATATGATTAATAAAAAGTCTGCTTCATTTCCTCTCTTTCTGAAAGGAAATGTGTTTTAGCAGTATTTCTTGTTTAACCATCTGCTCTGCAAATCTGGCTTATCCTTATATATAAATAAAGATAGATAGATAGATAGATATATAGATATATAGATATATAGATAGATAGATATAAGATATAAACGTGCATACACACACACACATGTATGTAATATATATATATATATATATATATATATATATATATATATATATATATATATATATATATATATATATATATATAATGTGTGTGTGTGTATCCATAATTTTGCGTCTTTGTGTCTATGTATTGAAACTGCATACATCGCGACAAAAGCAAACATGAACACCACGTCGGGAAGATTAAAAATATCCATATATAAATATATATATATATATATATATATATATATATATATATATATATATATATATTATATATATATATATATATATATATATATATATATATATATATATATATTTATTTATTTATTTATTTATTTATATATTTACACTGATCAAGAACGTCAGGTGAACCTTCAACTCTTGTTTGATATATATCTTCATTCTGTATTTTCACTTTTTATGTATTTTTGAGAAAGACCGTCGATATTTATGTTTAGATGTTATATATATGTTTATATATATATATATATATATATATATATATATATATATATATATACATACATACATACATATATATGTACACATATAGATAGATAGAGATAAAAAATAGACCATTATCATCATTCTTATGTACATTCTAATTATTATTGATATTATTACTTTCGTTGTTATATCATGAGCACATTCGAAGATTCACTGAAGTTCTACCCTCTGCATAAAAATGCTTTTGAATCATTAATGAATCCAATTAAGTTGATGCCTCGTTTTTATTTATCAATCATTATGTCTTTTATTGGATTGCATGTGTTACTGTGAATAGTAATGTCCTGTTAAATCTTATTGTTGCAAATAAACTATTGGACATTCTTTATAGGAAATTGTTAGTGATAAGTAACATAAATATCACCAATGTATAATAGTTTTTTTGCCAATATGTTGTTGCCACTCTAATCAATCTGGCATTATTACTCTTGTTACTATTATAATCCTTATTATCAATTGCTATTTTAATGTAATCATTATTTTCATTGTTATTGTTTTCAGTTTTATCATTATCAGAATTACTGGTTCTATTATTATCATGATTATTATAATATCATTATCATAATTATCATTATCACTTTTATATTGTTATCATTATTATTACTAGAAATATTGTCATTAGATAAATAGTGATAAGAAGAAGACGAAGAATGATGATGATCATCATTTATTATCATCTTTAAATCTCTTATTTGCGCCTACACTTCCAGATATCTTTTTATGTACTTGAAATGAGAGAAAGAATAACCATTCAAAGACCATTGCTCATTTGTGTGCAATCAGACAAGAGTCAATGGTACATAGCTGTCTTTGCATGCTTGCATTACATAATACCGGTGCAATTTGTACGTCTGGGATCTATATGTGGATGTGTAATGTGTTCCTTGTATATCTACACATTGCCACATTAAGCTAAAACTTACAATATCAACTGGACAAATCATACAAAAATAGACTATAAATTACTACTACAAATAATGATAACCGTTATAAGAGTGATGAAAATAACGATGAAGATGATGCAAATATTAATGATAGCAATACTAATAATAGTTGTTATAATGATCATGATGATGGTGATAGTTATTATCACCTGAAGTCATTACAATTATTATTGATATCATTATTTTTTATTGTTATCATTATTATCATTGTTATTATCGTTATTATTATCAGTATTATTTTTATTACCATCATCATTATTATCCTTATTATTCCCATGATCATTATTATTATTATTATCAATATTATTTTGATTGTTATTATCATTATCATAATTTTGATATTACTATAATTATTGTTATTCCTATTACCATCATTATAACTATCGTTATTACTACTTCTGTTATTATTACTAATAATTTTACTTGTATCATTATCATTGTTGTTATCACTATCATCATCATTAGTAGTAGTAGTAGTGACATTATTGTTATTATTACCATTATTGTTATTATCACCGCTATTGTTATTATTATAACTGTTCTGATCATCATTGTCATAATTTCATTGCTATTATCATGATCATTATCATTGTTGCTATTGTCATTATCATTATAATTGTTGCTAACATCATTATCATTTTTGTTTTAATAATTATTGCTATTATTATCAGTATTATCACTATTACAATTATTCTTATTAACATTTTAATTATCACCGTTATCATAATTAATAGTAATAATCATGTCATTATGAGTATGATTATCCCACTCATTCCCATTATCATCCTTATTATTATTGATACCGTTATCATTATCATGATCATCCTTATCATAATTATCAGTGTTATCATTATTACTATTGCTATTAATATTATTAGCATTTTCATTATTACCATCGCCATTAATATTACCATCAATATATCTTAAAGATAAAAATAATTTCTAACATGCCATTGAATAATTTGTTTTTCTCATTTGAAACATGCAACATTCAATCATCGAGCAGTATTGTTTCTGTGCTTGAACAAAGAAATTAGTTTGATTCATCATTAAACATGTAATTATCTGTTTATTCAATTAATGAAGTTAACTCTTTGTTGGTGATATACATATACATGTACTTGAACTAAATGGAGTATGTCTGTCTCTATATTGATAAACACTTACTTGATTTTTTAGTATTACCATTATTATCACCATATACAGAATCATTACCACCACCATCGTCAGTATAAACATCCTCATCATCAACATTTTTACCAAAGAAACAGATCCTTCTTCATTAAACATTGAAATTTCGTTGCAGTTTTTTTTTTTTTTTTTTTTTTTTTTGGGATAACCGCAGAGTCAATAGGCTTACCTCGTTATAAACACGCCTTGTTATTTCTGTTTGATTCCCACTCATTCTAACCCTCATTCTCATTCCCACTCATTCTTAGATCTGCGGATTATTTAAAGTTCCTGTGGTTTTCATTGGCACAGTTTAGGCTACGGTGCTTCTGTCTGGGTTTTGATATTTTTTCCTATCTATTTAGTCACGTGATGTTAATTATGTTTGTCTTATATTTTGGTAAGGGGGGTTATAATGTATAAGTTAAATTGGCTTTGATTGAAAGTTTGTTTATGTTGATAAATCATAGTTGATAATTTTAAGAATGGTCATAGTATCAATAGTGATAGTAATGACAATATACGTATGTGATAATTTGATTTGGGTAATCACATTAATATCAGTGAGGATAAAGGAAATATTTCTAATGCTTTTATCTTTGACAAAATCAACTCGGCATTTCAAAATCTCAAACATCTCTTAACTACTTTTAAATATTTGTTAAAAAAAAAAATCCTGAAATTGACTTCTTTTTTGCATGGTTTTCTTTCGACTTGAATTTCACTAGGTAGTAACAAAAAGCTAGTAATTTTCATTTCACCGATAATTTAACATATCTAAGGTGCGTTGTATTATTAGCAGTATCTTTTTTTTTCTAACAGTCCGAAATGAATATGATAGTTATGTTAGGTGAAATTTACAGTGAGAGGAGTATGATCGTTTCTTTTTTGTGGCGTGTCAATGCAAACACTCTGGGAAAGTTGAATAATGAATAAGACAAAATTGACACTCAGAAACATGCGACTCAGTAAGAGAATGTCAGAAAAACTAGCATTTGATGATAATGGTAAAACAGATGATAATGATGATCGTAATATTGGTAAGGCTAAGGATAGTAATAGCAATAATGATGATGATTATAGTTATGATAATGATAATTATAGAGGATAATGGTATTGATGAAAAAAGTATTCTTAATAATAATGATGCTACCAATAGTAATGAAGATAATGGTAATGATAATAATAAGGATAGTGATAATGATGATAATGATGAAAGTAATTACAATAATGATAATATTGATGATGGTAATAATAACAAGGATAATAGTTTTTTATTATGCCGATGATAATAGTCATAAAAATAATAAGAACTAATTTAATGCTAAAGATTTTCATGATAATGATACTGGAAGTAGTACTAAGAGAAGTGTCAATTGAGTAAAAATGGAAACAATAAAAATGATAGTTATAATGATGGCTATAGTTATAAACTAGAAATACCTGGAAGTAAGGCGCCATTTACCTAATATATATATTTTTATATTTTTATCTCAATGTCACTTCAATATTCTTTTTTTTTTCCTCACAGAAATGTTGTTAATTTGTGTATGTATATTTTGATTAATTACGTCTTAATAAAAATATTGCTGTTCCTTTAGTGTAATACATTTTTCGGATTTTTTTTATGCTTTTGTTTATCTGCTATGTTTGAATGACCCAAAAAATGAATAAAAATAATAATAATTAAATCAAATATAAAATTGTCTTTTTATTTTTTTTAACAACATTGTATAGCTCAATGGATATAATAGAAAAACAAAACTTCAAAGTTGTCGAAAAATAGAGAGAGAGAGAGAGAGAGAGAGAGAGAGAGAGAGAGAGAGAGAGAAAGGAAAATAGAATATGAAAAAAAATAAAATGCATTCAGCTCTTGAAATAACCCATTACCACCCCCACCCCCACCGTCCCTAGCCCCCCCCCCCCCCCCCAAAAAAAAAGGAAAGAGACAGTAAACAGAGGATAAAAAGGACTTATAAAACCAAAAGCTGATCTAAAGACTCGCCCATGCATTAATATAACATCGCCATTAAGCTCTTAGTCCGTTCCATATTCAAGTGACGAACGCTAAAGTATTTTCAGATTTGACGCACTATACATTATGGAGTTTTCCCGTTTTCTGTTGCTTTGATATTCGAATCTGTGAATAAATGATTTTTTTTTTTTATTCGTTTGTTTGTGTATCTGTCGTCCTCCTTCTGATGAAGAGGATGATGGTGTTTGTCACTGTAATGATGGTAATGATAATCGTGATAATAAAAGTGATGATGATGATGATTATGATAATAATGATAAAGATAATGATAATGATAATGATTTTAGTAATAACAATAGTGGAAACAATAATGGAAATGATAATTATAACAATAATCACAACGATAATACAGCTAATGATAATTAGAATAGTCACAATAAAATGATAGTAGTGATAACGATAAAAGCAATAGGTAAAATAATGATAGAAAGATGATAATGATACCGACACTGGTGATGATAACAGTGATGACGTTGATACTAATGATGATAGTGGTAGTAGTAATGATAATGCTAATGATAACAATGATAATGATAATAATAATAAAGATAACAGTTATGATAGTAAAGATAATGATGGTAATAATAATAATGATAATAATTATAATGTTGATAATGATAACAGTAATAACGATAGTATGATGATAATGATGATAGTGATAATGATTGTGATGATAGTAATGATAAGGAAATAATAATGTTGAAAATAATAATAATAATAATAATAATAATAATAATAATGTAATTATAACTGGTAAAGAAAATAATAATGATAGCAATTATAATGATGATAACAATTATGATAAAGAATAAAAACAGCAAGAACAATAAGTAGAACGCCAAGAACAATGATAATGATAATTACAGTATTTATGATAATTGTAATGGTAATGGTAATGATTAATGATAATATCAATGGTAATATTAATGGTAATGATAATGATAATATTGATGATAATGATAATGATGATGTTAATTATGATGATAATAGAAATTGTAATAATAATGTTAGCAAATAAATAGTAATAAAGATAATTACAATGCAGATAATGATAATGATAATAATAAAATGGGTGAAAATAATAGTGTCTATACTTATTGGCTACCTAACACCGTGATGATATTCTTCAATAATGATGTTCATAATCATAATGAGGATCATAATGATGATCACCATTATGGAACAACATAAGCAATGATAATAACAACAACATTTATGATAAAGATAGGGATGAAAATAACAATGATAATAATTTTTAATGATAGTGTTTGTGATAAAAATGATGATAATGATGCAGATAATTATTATGACAATAATGGTAATGATGATGATAAATGATGATGATAACGATAAGGATGACAACTAAAATGGTGATAATGATAACAGTAATAAAAGTAATGATAGTGATAATGGTAATGATAGTTACAACGATAATGATAAAAATGGTAATGAAATTGATTATGATAATGATGATACTAATAATAACACAATAACATAATGATAATGATAATAATAATAATGATAATGATAATAATAATAATAATGATAATGATGATAATAATGATAATAATAATAATGATAATAATATTATTATTATTAATAATAATAATAGTAATAATAATGATGATAATAATAATAATGATAATAGTGATAATGGTGATACTAAT
>BOPN01002021.1:165000-170000 GCA_017312705.2 Penaeus japonicus | reverse complement strand
TGTCGCGAATTACTGAAGCCATCACGTGGCACTCTGTCAATATAGACTAATGTCTGACTTCTGTGGAGAAATCTTCATTCAAATGCATCCAAGTTTCACATATTGTAGTTAAAACCAATATATATATATTTTTTTCATTCTAATCCATATGTAACTAATCAGAATATCGGTGACTGATTGGCCTAACACTAGAACTGATCACACAGGAAATTTGCATTTTGCATAGAAGCCATATGTCAAGCAGAGATTTAACTGGTCTGACCTTTTCAACGTGTAAAGAGTGCACGTAAGTATGTTAAACAGCTTAGCAAGTGCCTTTGTATACCACCTTTGCTTTTCTTGTAGCTAGATGCTCCTTTATCCATAGCGAAAACTTACCCTAAAGTATAGGAAGTATGAAGATTATGCTTCCATTCAGGTACTGTGCCAATTGTATTGATGCATGTTCCCTTTTTTTGGTAAACAAACCAGATAAGTGACTCGGGTCTTCGATTTGAATAATAATATTGATAATAATAATAATTATGATAATGATAATGATAATGATAATAATAATGATAATGACAATAATAATAACAATAGTAATAATGATAATGATATTGATAATGATACTGATACTGATAATAATAATGATAATGATAATAATAGTAATAATAATGATAATAATGATAACAATAATAATAATAATAATAATAATAATAATAATAATAATAATGACGATGATAATAATGGTAATAATAATAATAATAATGACGATGATAATAATGGTAATAATAATAATAATAATAAAAGTAATAATAATAATGATAATAATAATGATGATAATAATGATAATAATGATAAAAATTAAAAAAATAATAAGAATAATAATAAAGATAGTAATAATGATGATAATAATAATAATGATAATAATAACAACAATAATAATTATAACAATAATAAGGATAATAGTAATAATGATAATGATAACAAAATAGTAATAATGACAATGACAATGGTAACGATAACGATAACAATAGCGATAATGATAATGATAGTGATAGTGATAATGATAGCGATAGTGGTAGTGATAGTGATAACGATAATGATAATGACGATGATGATGATACTCATAAAACAATAATGACGGTAAAAACAGCAGCCAAACAAAATTATAAAAATAAAACAGAAAAAAATGTTACCACCACTGCTAATACTGATAACAATCAAAATAGTAATAATGATGATGGCGGCAACTATAAATATTAATTGCAACATCATGGTACGAGGAGAAGATAGTGTTTGAGTAGAGGTAATAATATTCATGGCATGTTATTGAAACAATCAACTCTGTTTACCATATACGGGATATTTACAGGATTATTTGCACTCGCTAAAAGGAAATTATCTCTCTCTCTGTCTCTGTCTGTATCTCTCTCTCTCTCTCTCTTTCGGTCTCTCTCTCTCTCTGTATCTCTCTCTCTCTCACTCTCTTTATATGTCTCTCTCTCTCTCTCTCTCTTTCTTTCTCTCTCTCTCTCTCTCACACACACACACACACACACACACGCACGCACACACACACACACACACACACACACACACACACTCTCTCTCTCTCTCTCTCTCTGTATGTCTTTCAATTTCACTCTCTCCCTCTCACATTCTATGTGTGTTTGTGTGACAGTTTGTCTCTCTCTCTCTTCCTCTCCTTCTCTCTCTGGGACTCTCCTAAACATTAGGGCAAGGCAGAGCGCAAGTGAGGTGCCCTAGATTACACATGGCGACTCTTACTGCAGCGAGCTAACAGAGCGATTCATTTATCATGTGTTAATCTCCTCGGGAGTGGTCGGTGCTGATGAACAGTGCCTTGGCCACTTGTGAAAGGCGCCCCGTACTGCCACAACAAATGGGCCTTAGTGGAAGGGGTTACTCTGCTTGAATCGCTCACAGGACCTTACAAATAACTCGGTGGAACAGGGGAACTCGAGATCAACTTCAAGCGCTTTATTAAGGGATGGAACACGATGCAGCACGGCTTTATGGAATGTGATTCGATGGGATGTCTTGATGGAACAGTGTTGACACTCAGAGGGACTTCGACTTCGACCGGCCATACTCCATCCCAGAAGCAGAAAAGACTAATTTAGTTCACTAGGTCTCTCTCTTTCTCTCTCTCTCTCTCTCTCACACACACACACACACACACACACACACACACACACACACACACACACACACACACACACACACACACACACACACACACACATGAGGAGAAACGGAGAAACGAAGACTTTCCCAGACGAATGTCACGGCTGAAAATGTTATCCCCGTAACACACACTCAAACGCTTATTCAGACAGTCCCAAACACCAACACACACATTAAACTTCCCCACAACATAACGTAGAGCAATCAATAAGGACATTGGCCACATATACAAGCACAATCTGAAGTAGGATAGTGAACAAAGTAGGTTAAAACCATGGTAAAGCAATCACATTTTGTATCGAGTGCAGTTAAAATAATGTTTGTTCATATACCTTGAATATGCATGTGCATACACACACACACACACACACACACACACACACACACACACACACACACACACACACACACACACACACACACACACACATTCACACGCACACGCACTCCGTATCACAGCAGGTAAAACAAACAAACAAGAGTTCATTAGCTCTCCCCAACCCTTTATCCTCCTTGTAACAGCAAACAGCAGTGGGTTTCTAGCAAAGTGCTTGTTAAACCCTGCGTATTGCATTATGACGCGTGACACGAACGACAGGACTGGGAGCACATGAGCGATATAGATTAAGTGGATAAATTCCTTTACGAACGTATGTATATATTCCTTTAAGTCAATATCTATCACGGAAGGGCAAACAGGTATGCCGTATTCAGTGATGCTAGTGGTATGTGTATGTAGTGGTATGTGGAGGAGAGAGAAAGGAAGGGGCAGTGTGTGTGGGTGTGGGTGGGGTGTGGGGGGGTATGGGGGGCTAGCCTATAGATTATGGCAGTTAACCATAACTTACACATAAACTAACTCAACAAACCAAGAACTAATACGATATACATATGTATATTGTGAGGTTATTGTTAATTATACTAATATGGGTACAAGTAACTATATATGATATAGACAGCTTGTCTCTTCTAAGGAAAGTTCGGTAGCTCCTAATACCCCATTGTTGATTATAATCTAATATCTCATTTGTGTTCAGTTACAGACGGCAGTTCACTTTCGGCGGAAACACGAAAGCCATGGCAAAGGAAGCAGACGGAGTAGTATTAATTAACGTTGTGAATTAGCTTAATAAAATAATATATCTGGATAATGGTACTCCTGCTCTTGTGTACTGGGGCAGAGTATGAATAATTTGAATTATTATTAATGTTACACATCTTCTAGGGATGTAATTGAAAAAAATATGGTGTTAGGTTTATGAGTGATGGGAAATTTTTGCGTCGTATGAAAGGATGATTAGTTACGGTGCAATCTCCCCCCCCCCCTCCTATTTTTCTCTCTCTCTGTCTCTTTCTTCCTTTTTTTCAATGTTTTTCTCTTTATATCTATCATTCTATATTTACTGATTATCCTCTTTTTTCTCTCTTCAACCTTCTCTCTCTTGAGTAAACTCACTTAGCCTGTCCTGTCACCACGTTTGAATATCTTTTCCTGTCCTTTTTTCTTACTTTTTTCCAAACACATCTTCGATTCCTTGACATATTTTTTCTCTTAGATTCTGCTTGTAATTGTGGACATCACCAGACCACCACTTTATCTTTTAACGGAACATCTACTGAATTGTATCCAAATTTTCCCTGTTTCACGGTCTTTCTGCTTGTCTGCTCTCTCTCTCTGTATATGGCTCTATCTCTGTCTCTGTCTCCGTTTCTCTCTCTCTCTCTCTCTGTCTATGCTCTATCTCTGTCTCTGTCTCCGTTTCTCTCTCTCGCTCTCTCTCCTCTCTCTTTCTCTTTCTCCCCCCCTCTCTCTCTCTCCCTCTCTCTCTCTCTTTCTCCTCCACGTAATAGTTTAACGAAACTTAAAACAAATCGCCTTGCCATTGACGACATCATGTAAACAACACAGCCTTCAGACATTTCAACATCTTAAGCAATTGTGGATGACAAAAGAGCTAAACTTTTTCCAAAATCACACAATGGACATTGTAATGACTGGGATAACAGGCAAGGCGCAATCATAGACGGGGAGACTAGAGAGACGGAAAGTGGAATAACATTATGAATTGTTAGTGACTGGAATTATACAATAAATGGATAAATGATTGGAATCTTGCGATGGAAAAAAACTGTGACTGGAATTACTCAATGATTAGTCGGTGAACAGAATCTGATAATTGAGACATTGTGGGCGGCATAATACATTGAAAAAACAGTGATTGGATAAGTACACTTCCATTCTCATATCCTGCATGTGCTTCTGATAGCTGCATGACAGATGCAGTAACATATGTACCGTGGAAAAACATGCACAATGCATCATAACCTAGTACATAAACACCTCTCTAATGGACTAGACAAGTTCAGCAGGTTTTTTTTTTTTCTTTTTTTCTTTTTTTTTCTTGACAAGGGACACAATAATTACTTCGTTGTTTACGAAGATATGCAGCATGGTTTGCGTTTGTAAAATTTTCAGCATGAAAATTAACCTCAATCCATCACTGATACGATCTCTTTGTTAGATCCTGAAGTGTGCAATAATTTCATCATCATTGCAGAGATATGAATGACAATTGCCTTCTTTGTGTTTATTGTAATATACTACCAGAGCAATTTCCCTCTAACATTCTCTATTTAGGTTACTGTGGAGCGATGGCTTCTTTTCATAAAGCTATTCATTTAACGAGTTGGTGATCGTTATCCACTACGAGTATTAAATTAATTGGTAAATGGGCCTCGTTATAGTAATTCCCACATGCATCATATGACCCATAAATGCCAAGGATATATTGTACCAGACATATTTG
>BOPN01002021.1:150000-152500 GCA_017312705.2 Penaeus japonicus | reverse complement strand
AAGTAGAAAAATAGCAGTGTGTATATAATTCTATTTCATTTCCGTTTAATTACTTTTCTATCCTCAGTGTTTGAATATATGCATGGATATACTTACATGTATATGTATATGTGTATATATAAGGAGATAGATAAATACAATATGTTGCATCTTCACTGTTTTCCCTTTCACCAAAGTCCCGCATTCCCTTCACACCATCTGCAACCCCGCGAGGCAACCTCCGCCCGTCTCTCACCCGCGTGAATTGATCGCTCGTTGCACAGGACCCGGAAGGAATCCACTCTGTTGCTGACCAAATGACAGCCGTTTCATTGCTCTGTTGCCGACCCTTATATAATGGCGATCACGTGACTCCCTTTGCTGGCAGCCGCACCTCTTAATTAAAACGGTAACAGGATTTGGAATCTAATTATACTAATGTTCGCAATATCATGGGGCAGATTAAGAGATAATTAGGGGTGAGAGAGACTGTCATGCATTCGCTATTTTTTTGACTTTCGCGAAATGCGGTGGATTATTGGATGACATGCAGATCGTGAGAAACGTATACATATAGAGATGTGTGTTTATGTTTGTATATATATACACACACATATGTATATATATATATATATATATATATATATATATATATATATATATATGTTTATGTGTGTATGTGTGTGTGTGTGTGTGTGTGTGTGTTTGTGTATGTGTGTGTGTGTGTGCGCTGTGTAAGTGATTGCGGTGTGTATATATATATATGTATGTATATATATATATATATATATATATATATATATATATATATATATATATATATTATGTATATATATATATATATATATATATATATATATATATATATATACATACATACATATATTTGCGCACGAGTTAAACGATGGTACTCCTATTATTATGTAACAAGGATTAATGATTCGAATCCTCTGGTCAGAAGGCGTGCCAGGGACTGAACTTCATCGCAGGATTTCAGTCATAAGCAAAAATAGGGAGAAGGAGAACCATTAACCTCCACCATGCTTGTCCGGACATTTTTGAACTTCTTAATCCACTCGTCCATCGAGTGGATCGAACGCTGTCCCCGTATTGCAATGAAATCTTGCAATGATATATCATTTTTTTTTCTCATTTCTTATTATATAGGTTCGTAGCAGAGAACGTCACAAGAAAAAGTGCGGATGGTAATCACGTCACGCCTGTTGATATATAGGAATGATTATAGATAATCACTATTTATAAATCATAGTGCATAAGATATATGGATATCTGAGTTTCATATCGATATGTACAGCGAAGTTATGCATACTACAAAGTCCTATAATCAATGATAGTCCTGTACTAGGCATCAGTTCATAAGAATATATTGTATATTAAGACACCAGCTGATCATCCGAATAAAGGTGACAAAGATAAGATAAATGAATCCAATTGATCACAAGAAATGGGAAAATGTCTAACTATTTGCTTCGTAGTAACAAGTCTTTTATACTGGCCGATATTGAATGAATACGAGCTGATAATATCCGTCTACGTTTTGCACGCTTCTTTTGATGAAGATATCAGGAAGTGAGTGAATTGTGGTTGATAATGTTGATCATAATGATATCCATATTGATTATGATTGATTTTATGATTATAATGATAGTGATAACGATAATGATGATGATGATGAGTATAATGATAATGATATGATAGTAACTATATAGATAAAGCTGATTAAAGAATGATATCATTGATGATAATGATAAGAATGAGAATATAGATAAGATCAATAGTGATGATGATAAAGATATTAATGTTATTGCAAAAGTAATGATTACAATAATAATGGTAATAGTAATTATAATAACAATGATGATGGTAATAACGATATTGATAATAATGACAGTGATAAAAATGATTATATTGATAACCAAAATAATAGTAAAGTAATAGTAATAATAGTAATGATATTGATAATAATGATAACAATAATGATGATGGCAATGATGATGATAATACTAAGAGGAAAAAGGGAATCACTCACTCTAAGTAAAAGATGTTTCTTTAATCTTATTTCCTACTACTATGATTCTCGTCACTCCAAAATTTCTTTTATGAACCAATCATAAGTGAGAAAATTCAATATGGTTATCTCAAGGACAAATTAATTTACTCTTACAGGCTGAAATAGTTAGCTAGATTTTCATTGAATGAAGTACAAACGTGGCTATTTCAATTCCCTTGCTATGTATTTGAACTAAACTGCAAAACATCTTTGTAACAAAAGCAAACCTGTAACTAGGTTTAAGCACTTACGAAGGTTAAAAAAAGAAAAGCAGCTAAGAGTTAAGTAACTAATCAGAAAGAGAATAGTAATGGGACTTAAATGCTTGAGAGAGAAAGAGAGAGAGAGAGAGAGAGAGAGAGAGAGAGAGAGAGAGAGAGAGAGAGAGAGAGAGAGAGAGAGAGAGAGAGAGAGAGAGAGAGAGAGAGAGAGAGAGAGAGAGAGAGAGAG
>BOPN01002021.1:107500-117500 GCA_017312705.2 Penaeus japonicus | reverse complement strand
GGTGTAGAAAAGCTGGTCGAGCTAAAGATGTATTTTGTGTGAAGTGAAACTCAACAAATTTTCGTAATTAGATTCCCAGTCTCTCTCTCTCTCTCTTCGTTACACACACGTCCAAAAGTGGATATTTATATGTGAACACATAACAAGACGAATACAGAAAAAAAACGTGCGCAATATGATTATTATAATAATGATCAATGATAACAATAAAAACATTATCAATAATACTAAGATGGATAAATAGATATGTGTGTAGATACGTATACACACACACACACACACACACACACACACATATATATATATATATATATATATATATATATATATATATGTATATATATATATATATATATATATATATATATGTGTGTGTGTGTGTGTGTGTGTGTGTATGTATATATATATATATATATATATATATATATATATATATATATATATATATATATATATATATATATGTATGTATGTATATATATGTATATATATATGTATATATATGTGCTCATCTCCTCACCTGATTATTACAATTATAAGCCATACATTCTAGACTGCAGTTCGATTTGAGTACTCCCCTGGTTCAGATTCATTCAGGGTTCACGGTTCGACCTTCTTCAATGTATAGTGAATAACGGGGAAGGAGGGCAGAACGTACTTGGACTGTCTTAGGGAACGAGCTGGCGAGCGCTGGTCGGTGGTCGGAAGGAGCCGGTTGTGGTTTGCATTATTATTGTATTATTTGCTTTGGGCTTATAGTGTATTTTGTTTATAACTACTGTGTTATCCTATTCTTTCCATTATTATATTATAATGTGTTAATGATGGTGACCGGATCTGGTATTTACGGTGATATGGTGATTATTTAACTATGAAATTTATTGTTATTGTAAATATAGTATTATAGTGAATATTGACTTTCTGCTTCTCCCTTATATGATTCATAACTATTAAGTGATAATGACTGAGAAAGTATAATAAAATGTGAAGTGAAATGTTTTAGAAAAGAAGACTATAAAACTTAATAAAAGTAAGTAACTGATAATGGAGTGACATGACTGAACGGATCATGGAGTTATATGAAATGAGATAAGAAATGAGAAGAAAATAAACTAGTAAAGATACATTTAAGTATGAGAATACATTGACACCAATTAATCACTAGTTAATTAAAGGGTATCTGTCACCACCCAGCCCTTGGCCAGGAGGTATCACTGTGCAAGGGTTAAAGCTTACGTAACAATATATATATATGTATGTATATAATGTTTATATATATACATATATATGTATATATATATATATATATATATATTTATATATATATGTATATATGTATATATATATATATACTTATATATAAATAAATATATATATAATGTTTATATATATATATTTATATATAAAAAAAAATATACATAATGTTTATATATATAATGTATATATATATAATGTGTATATATATATGTATATATATTTATATATACGTATATATATAATACATATATATAATATCTATCTATCTATCTATATATATATATATATATATATATATATATATATATATATATATATGTTTATATATATACATATATATTTATATATGGGCCACCTCCCAGCCCAGCAATGCCACACACACCACAATGGACCTTCTACAGCAGATTCTCTGGAAAGTGAACTCGCAGGTTTCACATCCAGTAGATTGTGATAGCTATCCCTACTGCCCCCCCACCACAGTGTCGCAACAGTACTCTATGTGGTGTCTTCCCCTGCAATGCAGGGATTCTGTTTCTACCATAGTTCCTTTAACAACCATTCATACTGTTGTGCCCCACCTTGCTCATATCCGGGAAACGCCGAGTGCAGGAACTAACGGCACCTCCCTCCTGCACATCTCTGACCCCTCCACCAGTTTTCTCTTTCTGTTCGATACTGGTGCGGAGCTCAGACTTCTTGCCACTTTGGGTGAAAAACGTCAAAGTCCTACTGTTATGTCCTTTCAAGCAATTAAATTTTCTCCCATCCAGACCTTTGGACAATGCTCTTTAGCACTCAATTTAAGTTTAAAGTGGTACGGATGTTCACCAACCCATCCGTAGACCGGACTTCTTGCAGCACAATCTTCTCCACAAGTTTGTCCCCTCTACAACCACTCAATGGTTCCAGGCTCCCTCGGAATCATCCGCCTTTCCAACAGTAATTGCTCGTCACCCCTCCACCTTGTTCCAAAAAAAGACAGTGAGTGGTGCCTCTGCAGTGATTACTGACACCTCAGCCTTGCGACTATACCTGACAGGTACCCTCTGCCAAATGTACAGGATGTCATACAGGAACTCTCAAGCTGCACCATATTCTCCAGGATTGATCTGGTGTGGGTATACTACCAAATTCCTATGGTTGAGGAGGATGTCCACAAAACAGCTGTTATCACGCCGTTTGGCCTTTTCGAATTCCTGCAGATGCCCTTTGGTCTCAGAAATGCAGTCCAGGCCTTCCAGCTGTTTTCCAGAGAGGTAACACGTGGCCTTGATAATTGATTTGCTTATGTTGATGATATCCTCATCGTCAGTCCTTCACATGAGCCTCACCTGCAGCACCTCTGAGCCTTGTTCCAGCACCTTGCAGACCATTGTTAACCCTGACAAATTTTCATCTGGTAAAAGCTCACTCACCTTCCTTGGCCATACCATCTTTGTATATGGAATCGCCCCTTCATTAGAAAAGGACAGGGTCATCGACGCTTTCCCCAGGCCTGTCGGCCAACAGCAGCTCCATGAATTCTTGTGTATGAACTTCTACAGATGGTTCATCCCCAACTGCACCCAGCATACACACCCACTCAACACCCTTCTTCAGCCTACAAGAAAACGGCGTCCCATTCCGATTGACTGGTCCCCTATCCCAATATTTGCCTTTCAGTAAGTCAGCTATCAGCAAAGCTACTCTTCTGCCTCATTCACATCCAGATGCTCCGATCAGCATCGCCGCGGATGCCTCAGAAACAGCAGGAGGGGCAGTGTTACAGCAACATGTGGACGGACATTGGCAACCCCTAGTATTCTTCTCCAAAGGTTTGTACAGTGTATTCAGCAAAGAACTCCATGCTGCTTATCTCGCTATCAATCATTTTCGTCGAGGGCCACGATTTCGTGAACGCCTTATGCACCACTATCCAACGACATTCCCCAAGTGAGGAGCGTCACTTAGACTTCATCATCCAGTTCACATCAAATGTCAGGCTTATCAGTGGAACCCACAACCTCCCTACTGACACTCTTTCCAGAGACACCATCAATACCATCTTACCCAGAAATCCTGTTATAGATTACGAACACCTGGTGGCAGAATAGACCACAGATACCACCCTTTGACTTCAAGGCCAGCAGACCAGTCTTCGCTTTGAGAGAAGACTTCAACCTAGCTTGATTCGTCATTTTATCTCGACATCGCAGGATGTATTCGTCAGGATATGTTGCCCTGGATATGCATACTCGTTTACTGCTTCTAGTTCCTCGCCTTGCACTTGTATTTGCTCAACTGGGATCAACTGTTGAACGTGATTTTAGTCTTTTTCATGTTTAGTCTTTTTCATGTTTAGTCTTTTTCATGTTTACTCTTTTTCATGTTCCCTATTCAAATTGCTCAGTAATTGTTGTAAAAGAGAACAATGTCATCTGCAAATCTTGAATTGCTCAAGTGTTCATTCCCTATTTTAATTCCTTTCTCCTTTCAATCTAACTTCTTGAATATTTCCTCTAAGCAAGCTGTAAAACAGCTTTGGTGAGATGGTGTCGCCCTACCTAACATATCTATTTAATGGTATTTTATCAGTTTCTGTGTGGATTTTAATTTTCACCATACCATCTCTATATATATCCAATAATAATCTATAATATATTTCCTCTACTCCTTGTTTACGTACTGCATTTAGTACTGCTATCTGTACCGAGGCAAATGTCTTCTTTTTCATTCATTTGCTTTCTCTCTTATTAGGGTTAATGTGTAAAAATGGTCTGTAGTTGAGAATCCAATGCGGAAGCCTGCCTGTTCCCTGGGTTGTCAGAATCTAATGTATCAGTGAGCGGGCTGTGATGATTTTAGTGAACAGTTTATAGATTACTGAGAGGAGGCTTATAGATCGGTAATTATTTCAGGCTTTTGTCTTGCTTTTTATGTATTAAAATTATTATTATGTTTCTCCAGGACTTTTTGGGTTTTACTGTTGCTTAAACATTTGTTAAAAAAGACTGGCTAGATTTACTGCTGCAATCTCTCCTTTATCTAGAATTATCTACACTAATGCCATCTTCTGGTGTTTTTCCTCTTTTCATGACTATTAGCTTTTAGTGCCCTTTATATATTCTCTACTGTAATGTTTGAGACTTCTCCAATTGTTGTTTGCCTCCGATCTTGGTTGATCATTTGAGTGGTATAAGTTGCAATAGAGGTCTTCCACTACTTTGATAATTTCATTTTTATTGTATGTCACCTCTCAATTGGGTTTCTGTACTGCATACATTTATTTTTTCCTTATTCTGAGCCTCCTCTTGTCTTAATGCTGGTACCCGAAAACAAACCTTCATTTTTATTTGTATGTTAAATTTGTGCACAACTTTACTCTTCTTGTTTATCGTCTTAGCTCTGCGGATTCTATTTTGTCTGGTTATACGAATCACAGAAGATGGGTATAAGTAAATGAAGATAGTAAATATAGATAAGAAGACAAACAAACATACATACATGCATACATACACATTTATATACATACACACAACATACATAAATACTTATATAAATACATGCATACATACTTGAATACATATATGCATAATACACATTTAACTATAAAGAGAAGCCAGGTTCTCTCTGACCTTTACTCTTCTATGGTAGGTTGCATATAAGGGTTTAAAACAATACACATTTCACATTTAGTTGAAGTTATTAAAACTCAAAGCTCCCTTTTCATAAAGCATAAATGTCAGTAGGCTTTGGCATCACAAGTATTATTTAATGGAAAAATACTCAGCTTTCGCAATATAACTGCTTGTTTCAAAAGGGAAATTGCACTTGGCAAATGGCAGTTGTTAGGTAATTTACCCGTAAGTGGATCACGTAAAAATACATATCTGTTTTGTCTTTTCTCTTCCCTGCTTGTTCAAGGATTTATGTGTGCATGCATCTGGGTATGTATATACGTATGTAGTTATATATGTATTGTATGAGAGAATGAAATCCGTATGTGACCATCATATTTGGTCTATGTGCTTGAATACTAATATGTTTAAGTAGTTTTTGAGTCGATCTATTTGTTGGATTTGTAAATGTATATACATATTTGCTTGTCGACATTTTCCTTTTATATATAATATCATCCATCCACCATTTAAACTTTGCTATGTGAATTTTGATTTGGAATTTTGATTATTAATTCCTCTTCATCAGGAATTAATAATCATTCTTATTTTCTTTCGTCATTTTATCATCTTTGTCTCCTCTTCTTCCTTTCTTTCTCACTATTTAAAGAAAGTTTCTCTATCCTCCTCCCTCTCTCTTTGTAACCTTGAAATAACCATTTGTATTTATATCTTATGTCTACTGCCATTGTTATTATGACCATCAAATATTATTTGCATGTGAATGCTATTGTATTTTATACAATGCATTCTTAAATATAATTTGTATCTTTCATGTTATTCTAGTTGTTACATATATATTTTACCACATACATTTATACTTTCCTTTGTATGAGCTATATATTGATGCAATATTTTCCTTGTTACATTCTAAATGTCACATGTCACGTTATTCAATCATATTCTCAGACAAATCATACATTGTAGTAGAGTCTCCTCTCGGGGACCAGAGGAGTGAACAGCTCACTCTTCCTTGAAGGAGCAGCCATCATTCCAAAACACCACTGCTTAAGCTTAAGAAATATAGCTAAAAGCTGTTTCGGCCATGTTCCTCACACCCTAAGCCACGCTACCATGATTATGTGGAGGTACCATATCAGATTTTTTTTCACATTTGGTGGCAGAGGTGGGATATCTCGATGTGATGATTTAGGCATAGGGGGAGATTTATCAATAAGCTGATGGAAAACTAAAGTGCTAATGTTTTTGGATTTGCGGGTTGTTGTGTAATAATTTTTCTCTTTCGAATTGCTGGTGTTCACGACCACATCGGTAGATCTCTTGCTTTTTAGCGAGAGCTAATTTAGTATACAGGAGAAAGGGCTTGTTCTACGAGTCCGTATGAAAGACGACGATCCTCGCCATAAAAGGTAAATTTGAAATATTGCCAAGGGTGCTGAAATATTGTTAATGGAATATCGGTAAACTTTATAAGGAAATATAGACTTTCCAGCTATCGTGCGACACAAAAGATGAAATGAGATAATAAGAGAGAAATAGAAAAGGAGCGAAAAAAAAGGTGGTAAGTGCTACTGATAGCCATTTAAACAATGGGTATCCATTGTCCCAGTTTGTGTGTGGGCGGTAAGTTTAACACGAAGCAAGTATCATTGTATCTCTCTCTCTTTCTCTCACTCACTCACCTGCACTCTCTCTCTTCCCCTTTTCTTTCTCTCTCTCTCTCTCTCTTTCTCTCTCTTTCTTTTTCCCTCTGTCTCTCTCGCTGTCTCATTCTCTCTCTCTTTCTTTCACTCTTTCTTTCTCTCTCTGTCCTCTTACTCGCTGTCTCACTCTCTCGCCGTCACACTCACTCACTCTCTCTCTCTCACTCATTCTCATTCTCTCTCTCTCTATCTCTCTCTCTCTCTGCGTCTCTCTAATAACTCGAAACGTGTGGGGTTAACGGAGCTTTACTACACAATATACTCGGTTATTCTGTTTACATTCTTCTGAAGTTGGGAAAGACAATGGCAGTGGCGGGAGGTGTTGCCAGTTGTAAAATTCGGGCGTGATATATTTTTCCTTCTGTTTATTCTTCCTCTTCTTCTTCTTTTTCTTTTAATGATTGTTGGATATGGTTTTCCTTCTTCCTCTCATCTTTTTCATCTTTATCATCTTGTTTTATAGGCTGTTGGATATATTTGTCCTTCTTTTAAAGATTATTGGAATATATATATACATATTTTTTTTTTATTCTTTATTTATCTTCATTTCTGTTTCTATGTCTGCCTCTCTCTCTTTCTCTTAGCTATCTATGTTCTTATCGTTGATTTTGTTTCCTTTCTTGATAGTTCTTTTTGAAATAGTATTTGAAGATGTTTTGTTGATTCTCTCTCTATATTTTCTTTGAGATTTTATATAACATTGCTTCTTTTATGTTCGTTCAGTTTAATTTGACTTCATACATGTCTCTGACTCTCTCTCTCTCTGTGTGTGTGTGTGTGTGTGTATGTGTGTGTGTGTATGTGTGTGTATGTGTGTGTGTGTGTGGATGTGGGTGCAGATTTAGCTATGTGGTGACGACATTTATTAAAATGATTGAAATAGTTGCAATTAAAAGAAATTTATGAAAAATAATGGAAAAAGCAGACTTACCCCATTTACATTGTAATATTTCAACATCATAATGATAAAAAGACGCAGCAATGTCATACGTGGAATCATATGATGAACCTAAAGTAAAGAATTGCATTCTGACATATCTAATAGATTCATGTCAACATTTGTCTCGCTTCAATACATCAAAAATATATTTTCTCACAATTGACTTTCAGCATTTATTTATATGTCACTATTCATATGCACACTTCACTACGATACTTCATAGCTTTTAAATGGTCAGTCCATATCAATTGAATAGGATTGCAAGTGCGGTGATGTGGTATATCCACAGATATAACACTCAAGCACATGTTGCTAGAAGTTATAAATGATAATAACTTTTAAGCATTTCCATGAACTGTTTCATAATTTATTGGTTGACTAATATCATTTTCATATGATGATAGTGGTAATAATTATGATGATGGTTAAAATGATCATGACAATAACAATGATGATAATCATAATAATAAAGTAATGATAATAATTATAATGGTGATGATAGTCATAGTAATAAAGTAATGATAATAATTATAATGGTGATGATAATCATAGTAATAAAGTAATTATGATAATTATAATGGTGATGATGATAATAATGTTGATAATTGTAATGATGTTAATATTGATAACAACAATAATAATAATTAAGATGATAATGATAATGAATATATTACAATAATGATAGTAGACTGGTGTTGCCAGTTGTAAAATTCGGGCGTGATATATTTTTCCTTCTGTTTATTCTTCCTCTTCTTCTTTTTCTTTTAATGATTGTTGGATATGGCTTTCCTTCTTCCTCTCATTTTTTCATCTTTATCATCTTGTTTTATAGGCTGTTGGATATATTTTTCCTTCTTCTTTTAAAGATTATTGGAATATATATATATATATATATATATATATATATATATATATATATATATATATATATATATATATATATTATTCTTTATTTATCTTCATTTCTGTTTCTGTGTCTGCCTCTCTCTCTTTCTCTTAACTATCATGTTCTTATCGTTGATTTTGTTTCCTTTCTTGATAGTTCTTATTGAAATAGTATTTGAAGATGTTTTGTTGATTCTATCTCTATATTTTCTTTGAGAGTTTATATAACATTGCCTCTTTTTATGTTCGTT
Source organism: Penaeus japonicus (assembly GCA_017312705.2). Taxonomy (NCBI): domain Eukaryota; kingdom Metazoa; phylum Arthropoda; class Malacostraca; order Decapoda; family Penaeidae; genus Penaeus; species Penaeus japonicus. Next base: position 108,847 of record BOPN01002021.1, on the reverse strand, counting down.
CAGTTTAATTTGACTTCATACGTGTCTCTGACTGATTGTGTGTATGTGTGTGTGTGTGTGTTTGTGTTATTCACCAAAGATAGAATGCGTATGATTGTGTTCAATGTATGTAAAACAAAGATGTTTAAGAATGATAAAAAGACGCAATAATGTTATAAGTCGAATCAAACAATGAACCTAAAGTAAAGAATTGCATTCCGACACATCTAATAGATTCATGTCAACATTTATCTCGCTTCAATATATCAAAAATATTTTTTCTCACAATTGACTTTCAGCATTTATTTATATGTCACTATTCATATGCACACTTCACTACGATACTTCATAGCTTTTAAATGGTCAGTCCATATCAATTGAATAGGATTGCAAGTGCGGTGATGTGGTATATCCACAGATATTACACTCAAGCACATGTTGCTAGAAGTTATAAATGATAATAACTTTTAAGCATTTCCATGAATTGTTTCATAATTTATTGGTTGACTAATATCATTTTCATAAGATGATAGTGATAATAATTATGATGATGGTTAAAATGATCATGACAATAACAATGATGATAATCATAATAATAAAGTAATGATAATAATTATACTGGTGATGATAGTCATAGTAATAAAGAAATGATAATAATTATAAGTAATTATGATAATTATAATGGTGATGATGATAATAATGTTGATAATTGTAATGATATTAATATTGATAACAACAATAATAATAATTAATATGATAATGATAATAAAGATATTACAATAATGATAGTAGACTGGTGTTGCCAGTTGTAAAGTTCGGGCGTGATATATTTTTCCTTCTGTTTATTCTTCCTCTTCTTCTTCTTTTTCTTTTAATGATTGTTGGATTTGGTTTTCCTTCTTCCTCTCATCTTTTTCATCTTTATCATCTTGTTTTATAGGCTGTTGGATATATTTTTCCTTCTTCTTTTAAAGATTATTGGAATATATATATATATATATATATATATATATATATATATATATATATATATATATATATATTATTCTTTATTTATCTTCATTTCTGTTTCTGTGTCTGCCTCTCTCTCTTTCTCTTAACTATCATGTTCTTATCGTTGATTTTGTTTCCTTTCTTGATAGTTCTTATTGAAATAGTATTTGAAGATGTTTTGTTGATTCTATCTCTATATTTTCTTTGAGAGTTTATATTACATTGCCTCTTTTTATGTTCGTTCAGTTTAATTTGACTTCATACGTGTCTCTGACTGAGTGTGTGTGTGCGTGTGTGTGTGTTTGTGTTTGTGTGTTTGTGTTATTCACCAAAGATAGAATGCGTATGACGTTCATGTTTACATCATGATAAAAA
>BOPN01002021.1:57500-62500 GCA_017312705.2 Penaeus japonicus | reverse complement strand
GAAAGCATTGGCACTGGATTCGTAATAAAGCTTTTTTTTTTTTAAGTATCTTTAAGTACCTTTCTGTAGGTAACGGTCTTGAGTAATTATCATATGAAATATAATATATATCTTACATCCATAAAGTAAATAAGTTTAAAATTCATCGACTTAAAATCAGACTGACTCACAGAGGAAGAGAAGAGGTAAATCATATAGAATATAGAAAGTACAGATTATTATGACATTATTACGAGTAATCATGATTTTCTTCTGTTGCGAACATTCAAAAGTGCCAATAAATGGAACACTCCTAAATCACTGAATTCCTGAGAGCTAAAAGTTTGTTCCCATGCAGTGAGAAAAAAAAGTTTGTGGTATTCGGCAAAAGTTTGATCATTTACTTTACTGAAAAAAAAATGAAAGCAAAGAGAAGTAATACTTTGAAATAAGGACGTAGCATTTTCACATATACGTATGCCGTGTATCAGACTTGCATTCAGACAAGTATTTTTTTTCTGTGTGTGTGTGTGTGTGTGTGTGTGTGTGTGTGTGTGTGTGTGTGTGTGTGTGTGTGTGTGTGTGTGTGTGCGCGCGCGCGCGTGTGTCTGTCTGAATATGTATGTGTGGGTGGGTGAGAGAGAGTGAGAGAGAGAAATTAATGTGAATTTTCCCCTAGAGGATTATATGCATAACTATATTTTCCAGTTCATCTCAAAACTACAAGCTTGCAGTACCGAAAAAAATACATCAAAAGATTTATCTTAAAAAACATTTTTACATCTTGTCTCAGCACAAAGAAACGAACAGGATTTTTTTCTCTTAATTTTCCTCTCGGTTTGTGCCATTCTCTTTGGCTGACGAGGAGAGCTGACGTCCTTCGCGTCAGCTCTTTGGGATTTGCCCAATTTCTTCGTCTGTCTTTGATTTCTGTTCGTTCTTTTTTGTCTCGGTTTGCCTGTTTTTTCGTTGTTTTTTTCGTTGAGATCCCCCACTTTTCTCTCTTTCCTGTTATTCATTTTTTTTTCTTTTTTTCTTTTATTTAGTTGTATCTTCCGTTACTGTCACCATCATTATCAATTGCGTCGGTATCATTTTTTTCCCTTTCTTCTCTTTCCCCTCTGCTTTCAACTCTCTCTCCCTTCACCCTTTTGTCTTTTACCCTCTCCCCCTCCCTTTCCCCCTTTCTAATCATCCCTGTTTGCTCTCCATCCGTCTCTCTCTCCCATCCTTTTTCTCTTTCCTTCTATTCCTCTTTCCCTCCCACTGTCCCTTTCTTTCCCTCTCTTTCTCCCTTCCTCTATTCCCTTTCCTTCAATCTTCCCCCCTCCCCCCCACATACACACACAACCACCCCTTCTTATCTTCCACCTCTCTCTCCTTCCCTTTTCCCTCTCCATCTATTCGTATCCCCTTCCCTCCTATCCTTCCATCCTCTCTCTCCTTCCCCTAGCCCTTCCCCCTTTCTCTCCCAAGAGGGTCGTCTCGAGTCGTTGCGTGTCGTGCTGTGTCGTGCATGTCGTCTCCTCGGAAGGTAATCCCCAAGAGGCACTATCTTGGCATCAGGTCTCACGCGTCAATGTCCCCAATCATACGTCTTGCGGGGAGGGGGGAAGGGAGAGGTGGGGAGAGGGGGAAAGGTGGGGAGGGGGATGTAGGGGGAGGAGGAAATGGGGAAAGGTGGAGGGAAGGGAAGGGAAGGAGAAGGGGTAAAGGGAAAGATGGAGGTATGGAGGAGAGGGAAAGATGGAGGGAAGTGGATTGGAGAGGAAAGGTATGAAGAAGGGCGGAGTAGAGGAAAGGGGAGAGAAAAAGAGGCGAGGAACGAGGGAGGGAAAGAGAATGAAGAAAGGGCGGAGGGAAAAGAGAAGAGGAGAACGGATATCAGGGAAGGAGAGAGAAGAGAAGAAATAGAAGGATGGGAGAATAGAAGAGAAGGAGGGATAAGGATGGAGAGAGGGCGATATGTAAGAGACGGACACGAAGAAATAGAGGAAGCCATGGAAGGAGAGGGAGAGAGAGATAGACACAGATAGATGGAGAGACAGAGAGAGAGAGAGAGAGAGAGAGAGAGAGAGAGAGAGAGACATCCAGAGAGAGAGAGAAAGACATCCAGAGAGAGAGAGAGAGAGAGAGAGAGAGAGAAAACAACTCAATATCCTTTTATACAAAGAACGTTCTTCTAAATCTGAACATCTCTCCCTCTCTCTCTCTCTCTTTCTCTCTCTCTTTCTCTCTCTCTCTCTCTCTCTCTCTCTCTCTCTTTCTCTTTCTCTCTCTCTTATTCACACCTTCTCGAAACTAAAATATATAGATGAAGCAATTTGTTTACATTTAGTCATTCTACCCCTATCATAAACAACAATAATTATCAGCAATACACAGATTCTCAATAATTAATTATAAGGCATAATCCGTCAGCATTAATGACCCATCCACTGCATAAGCCAAAAGCTCGTTGACTGACTCAATTATGGATATTTACTTAGAGGAATATATATGTATGCATGTTAATCTCCCTATTCAGTCTACATGTTCGGTGTTCCTAGTCCCATCGTGTATTTTCTGAGAGTGTAATATGTTCAAAAAATAGAACAATCGAAGCTCACTGTTGTTTACATGTTCATGAATCATCTAGGGTCGAGGATGGGATGACTAACGGATTGTCAGTAGAGCTGGTGCTGACGGGGTGTGGTGATGGTGGCGTGTGGTGGTGTTGGTGGTGGTGGTGACGTTGGTGGTGGTGGTGATGGTGTTGGTAGCGGTGGTGTTGGTAGTGGTGATGTTGCTGGTACTGGTGGTGGTGGTGATATAGGTGGTAGTGGTGATGTTAGTGGTGATGGTGATGATATTGGTGGTAGTGGTGATGGTGATGATATTGGTGGTAGTGGTGATGTTAGTGGTGGTGGTGATGGTGATGATGTTAGTGGTGGTGGTGATGTTGGTGGTGATGGTGATATTGGTGGTGATGGTGATATTGGTGGTGGTGATGTTGGTGGTGATGGTGATGTTGTTGGTGGTGATGGTGATATTGGTGGTAGTGGTGATGTTAGTGGTGGTGGTGATGTTGGTGGTGGTGATGGTGGTGGTATGTGTATGTATGTGAGAGAGAGAGAGAGAGAGAGAGAGTTCTGTTTCTGAATGAACCTATTGTATAATTCTTCAAACACCAATTTTCTCGTGATGTATTTTATTGGTGGCTACTGATACACCCTGTGCATAGAGATCTGGAACAGGGCTCGTTTTTCATAATACACTCTTACGTCACATTCCCGTTTTGGTCTTATGTCACATTCCACACGCCACTATATGATTAATGGGAATGGCTGCATGCATTGTTTGGAATTTTCTGTTGTATGCATAGGTGTCAGTCTATATTTTCTGTATGGCGATTGAAGTGTGGATGCGATATTTTACATGATTATTTCACGAAGATAGACGGAAAAAGAAGATATATTGGTCATATTATTCTAGATTTTGTACAGTTTTCTACGTGTTTTTTTAAAACGTGCATCTCTCTTTTTTCTCATATTTCTATCTCGAGAGAACACACTCACAAACACAGATACACAACGTACATTTATATAATGTATATATATATAAGTATATATGTATATATATATATATATATATATATATATATATATATATATATATATATATATATATATATATATATATATATATATATATATATATATATATATATATACTGTATATGCACACACACACACACACACACACACCAACAATTATAAGAAAATAAGCTTTTCATTTCTGTATCAAATACTGTACATCAACCTTACGTGCATGTAAAAAAAGAAAAAGAAAAAAAAAGAAAAAAAATACAGTACCAAATCAGCATAACAAAAATACCTAAAATATGTTTGGCATCAGCTATCTCTATGATAAAGATGGGAATAATTATAACGAGAACCACTTAACAATGAACTTAATTTGTTATATATGTACTACTCATGACCACTTCAATAGAATGCCTTCGAACAGAGAGTAAGGGATATTGCTTGAAGGTAGTATAAAATATCACAATAAAAGAAAATAAGCAAGCAATTGATGATCTTATCTTTGCCATAATAAAGAAGGATATACAATACATAATATGACAAGAGATCGTATCAGTGATGGATTAAGGCTTAATTACTCTTGGGAAATTTCGTATACGGAAACCATGTTGCACATGCATGTAAATAACGTGATAATTATAGCGTCCCTTACCGACTATTTCGAAACTTCTTGTTGAATATGCAATGTTCACAAGATATATGTATGCATATATGTTTGTGAAAGTTTTTTTTTTTTTTTTTTTTTTTTTTTTTGAGTATGTCTATGATTATATCTCTCATTCTATAACAGGTATTGCATACACAAACTTCTCCTAACCTTCTCTTGATTGCATGACACTAGTGCATGATACCACTTACTGTCCTTTCATCATGTTCTTCCACTTATTGACTATTCATTGGGTGATTCCGGCCGTTGCTCTTTCGCTGTCGGATTCCAGTTATCGCTTCTGCATATTGCAGTTCTAGTCAACATCTAAGCATTCCGTGATTGCAGTTGCTCTTTTTCCGTGGTGTGATTTCAGTCCCCTGACCCTTTGTTGAAGTGTGCATTTCGTAAGCTATTGGTTGCTAGTGTGCACAAGTGGGTCGTTAGAGACTCACCTGTTACTTCTGTTAATTGACTAATTATTAAAATTTAATTGGTGATTACATGGCTTATATTGAAGCACAGCGGAAAAAGAGGAGCGACACCATTAGACAGAGAGGCAATAGATATAGATGTCTTCCCAGCGCTTGGGTCTTCTTAATGTATATTGTTGTGTGTCTGTTTCTGTATGGACTGATAGGGAGACTGATATAATCATACGGATAAATTATTGGCGTCCTTCATCAGAGCTATGTGGAAGAGAACCCCTGTCATATCTTATGGACAGATGAAAGCCCCGTAACTAAAATATCACATTCGCGGGATTTGCAAAATCAACACGGTGGCAAGAT
>BOPN01002021.1:12500-15000 GCA_017312705.2 Penaeus japonicus | reverse complement strand
GAAACGGTGCGGAAGACAGAAGGAGAGAGATAGAAATGGAGATAGATAGAAAGAGAGATAGAGATAGATAAAGAGAGAGAGAGAGAGAGAGCGAGAGAGAGAGAGAGAGATAGCAAGGAAAAGAGAGAAAGGAAGAAAGGAGAGAAAAGGAAGAAACGAAATAGATAGACATTTAGACAGATATATGATAAATTAATTGATATAATGAAATAGATATACAGACAGAGAGAGAACGAGAGGAAGAAAGAGTAGGAAAGAAAGAAAGAGAAAGAGAGACGCAGAGAGACAGACAGCCACACTTTACTCATAAGGGCAAGCATAAAAGGCTGTCCCTGGTGAATCTATCCCCTTCTGTGTAGCGAGCCGTCGGTAAAACGAGAGCCATCCCGTGGATCTGATTGGACTGTGAGCGTCTAGAGATTCTTAGCCAACTGTACAGCTTCTCTCTAACAGGAGGAGCCATTTTTATCTTCTCTATTTCTCACGCTATTCCAAATTCACCTTTACCACCTGGAGATAGATGGTTTACTTTTCTCCACTTCGTACGTTTTCCTTTTTGCTTTTTTTCTGTTTGTTTCTTTCCAATAGTCTCCTTGTTATATTTACATCATTCTCCAATATGTTGTATCTGTATCTATCTATCTATCTATACACACACACAAACACACACACACACACACACACACACACACACACACACACACACACACACACACACATATATATATATATATATATATATATATATATATATATATATATATATATATATATGCATATATATATATATATATATATATATATATATATATATATATATATATATATATATATATATATATATATATATATATATATATATATATATATATATATATATATGCATATATATATATATATATATATATATATATATATATATATATATATATATATATATATACATATATATATATATATATCTGTATATATATATATATATATATATATATATATATATATATATATATATATAGATATATATATATATATATATATATATAATACATATATATAGATACATATATATATAAATATATATATATATATAATACATATATATAAATAAATAAATATATATATATATATATATATATATATATATATGTATATATTTCCACAGAAACACACACTCTATATTAACGTGTGTAAATGCAACGATGAATATATACAGCACTAAAAATGCTATTATCATAATTCACGTGTGTCACTGTTTTACTATAAGCGGTTTGCACTGTAATAAAACATATTAAGCTGATTTGTGCCCCCTGCTTCAGTATCTCTTGGATATGAATATGAAAACATCACGCAGTCACACACACCCACACACACACACACACATGCACACACACACACACAAACACACACACACACGTACACACACACACAGACACACAAACACACACACACACAAACACACACACATACAAACACATACAGACAAGCACACACACACACACATACAAACACACACACACAAACACACACACACACATACAGAAACACACACACAAACACATAAACACATACAAACACACACACACATACAAACACACACACACAAACACACACACACAAACACACAAAACAGACAACCCCCAAACCTGTGCCAATACCCAGTTTCATTAGGCATATCTGCCACAATCTTATAATAAAGTAAAATAAAATCTTGGTAGAATTTAGGCTCCGTAGACGAAATCCAAATCTGATCAACTGCGTCGTATTTAAACAGACCATTGATTTTCATCACAATCGTACTTAGTCCTGTTGACAAAACAAGAAACGAAAAGACGCCGCGAAAACACCACCTCTTTGGTGACTCTATCATATGTGTTGGTCGTAAAACGAGCATTTTTTTCTTTCTTTCTTTTTTTTCAAATATTGTCCAAAGAATTTCCAGGGTACGAGATAATGCTTGCAAAGGAGCCTGGTTATCTGTTGAGCAATCATCATTCCACGCAGATTTTGCTGACCATTGGTAAAAGGTGATATTAGTAGGTTATCTCGAGAGACCGACTTAAAAACTTCCTTTCAGGAGAACGTTGGTAAGTACTTCTGTTCTTTCTCAGAGTCCAAAACTTTTTTTTGTTTTCCTTCTCTGATATAAAAATTGTTTTTAGGTAGACTGAAGTTTTCTTGGGAGAGTTGGCCCAAAAAGTGTTGACTCTAAAGCCATCTGGGTATATTTCTCTCGCGTGTTCTTGGTTTCAAGATATTTTGTTTTTTTTCCCCTTTTTTATTCTTTATCTTCACTTTATAACGGTCGATGTGAAACAGACACTCAGATCTTTAGATGGTGTTCTTGTTACATTATTTTTTTGTAAAGTTTGTGATAATTGTTACCATAGTCTTCACCATATGTATTCTTGGTTGCAGTAGCAGCAGCTGCCTCTTTATCACTTTCATAACTAATGTTATTACTTCCACTGTAATTACTACTAGTACTACTTATAAGCGTATT
>BOPN01002020.1:237693-240356 GCA_017312705.2 Penaeus japonicus | reverse complement strand
TGAGGGGGAGGTAAGGGAGGTTGGGGAGGGAGAGATGAGGTGAGAGAGGTGGGTGGAGGGAAGAGGTGAGGGAGGTCAGAGAGGTTAGGGAGGGAGGGAGGAAGGAGGTGGGTGGAGAAGGGGAGATGTGAGGGAGGTAAGGGAGGGAGGAAGGAGGTGAGGGAGGGGGAGATGGGTGGAGAAGGGGCGATGTGAGGGAGGGAAGAAGGAGGTGGGAGGTGAGGGAGGGGGAGATGGGTGGAGAAGGGGCGATGTGAGGGAGGGAAGAAGGAGGTGGGAGGTGAGGGAGGGGGAGATGGGTGGAGAGAGGGGGAGGTGAGGGAGGGAAGGAGATACAAGGGTGGGGGATGGATGGAGGTAGAGGAGAGAAAGAGAGAGAGAGAGATAATGAACTCTTTCTTTGTCTCACAAAGCATGTATGAATAAACAGATAGATATAATCAAAACATAGAAGTACATAAAGCAATAATAAAAATAGAATCAAATAGAACAAAAATTGATAGACGGACAGATAGATACTTAAATAAACAGATAGATAGGTTTTCTGTCGTCACAAAACATAGACTAAAAACATAATATGAAAATAATATATCTCTAACCAGACCGTAAGGCCAGTCAGTGGAAAAAAGATAAATAGATAAATAAGTGATAATGATAGTAATTACAATGACAAAGAAAAACATTAGTTCTCTCGCATTACAGTGACAAATATATAAATAAAAGAAAAAAAGAAAAAAAAGATAATAACGATAATCAATCTAAAATCTCTCATCACACACACACACATACAAATAAATAAACAAAACAATCCAAAACACAAAAAATAATGATGATAACATAATCAAAAAAACATCTGCCTCCCATTACGCCCGCCATAGGTCTACAGAACGACAAAACAAAACAAAAACCAAATAAAACAATCCAAAAAACACAAAAAAATAATTATAACAATAAAAAAACCCATCTGCCTCCCATTACACCATAGATCTCTCTACAGAACGACAAAGCAAACCAAAAAAACAAATAAAACAATCCAAAAAACAAAAAATAATATTAACCTAATTAAAAAACCATCTGCCTCCCATTACACCATAGATCTCTCTACAGAACGACAAAGCAAAACAAAAAACAAATAAAACAATAAAAAACACAAAAAATAATAATAACCTAATCAAAAAACCCATCTGCCTCCCATTACACCATAGGTCTCTCTACAGGACGACTAAACGCTTCATAGGATCGGGCCACAAATCCCAGCCGGCTCCCCCCATTCACCTGTGGCAATCCCTCTTAATACCTTATGATTCAAGAGTACACTTTAGTACGTGTGGATCGCTTTCCTTTATCTGCTTTGCTTTATAAACATTTGCTCTTAATGTGTCATAAAGTCGTTTATGAGGCGGGAGGGGGTGGGTGGGTGGAGGAGGGTGGGTGGGTGGGTGGGGTTGGGGGGGGGCATTGTTGTCGTTTGTTGTTTGGGTTTAATTAGCGGATTGGTGGTTTGGGAGATGGTGTGTATGTTTGTGTGTGTGTGTTTGTGTGTGTGTGCGTGTGTGTGTTTGTGTGTGTTTGTGTGTGTGTGTGTGTGTGTTTGTGGGTGTGTGTGTGTTTGTGGGTGTGTGTGTGTTTGTGTGTGTGTTTGTGGGTGTGTGTGTGTTTGTGTGTGTGTTTGTGGGTGTGTGTGTGTTTGTGGGTGTGTGCTTGCGTTTAATTAGCGGATTGGCGGTTTAGGAAATGGTGTGTGTGTGTGTATGTGTGTGTGTTTGTGTGTGTCTGTGTGTGTGTCTCTGTGAGTGTGTGTGTGTGTGTGTGTGTGTTTGTGTTTGTGTGTATTTGTGTGTGTGTGTATGTGTGTGTGTGTGTGTTTCTGTGTGTGTGTGTGTTTATGACTGTATTGGATTGTGAACTGTATTTGTTTTAAAGGTTTGTAATAAGTCAAGGCAAGATAGAAAGGGAAAATGGGAGAGCAAGGCTAAGAAGGAAAAAAGATAAAAAGAAAATATAAACGCGGAGAAGGTGAAGACGAAAAGTAGGCAAAAGATAAAGAAGAAAAAATATGAAAAGAAAAAGAAGTAGAGGAGAAATAATAATGACAATGATTATTATTATAATACCAATGAAAAAACAACAATAGAAGAACACAAAATATAAGCTGAAAAACGGAGGAAGAGTTAGGAAGGAGAGAGGAAAGAAAGGGCGGTGGAGTAGAGTTCGAAGAAGAAGAAATTGTGGAGGAGGAAGAAGAAGAGGAGGATGAGGAGGAGGAGAAGGAGGAAGAAGAAGAAAAACAGAAGACAAGGAAAGGAGAAGAAGAAGGAGACAAGTGAGTGTATCAGTTAAGATGAAGAAAGCGAGAGAAAAAGAAAAGAAAAGAGAGAGAGAGAGAGAGAGAGAGAGAGAGAGACAGAGAGAGAGAGAGACAGAGAGAGAGAGAGAGAGAGAGAGAGAGAGAGAGAGATCAAAAGAATCCTTCTAGCAAGTGTTATTTCAGTCACGGCTTTTTAACTCGCTTTTGTTTTTGTCTCGGAGGTGGAGTGTTGGTCCACCTCACGCCCACCTCGCGCCCACCTCACGCTATCACGCCCGTGTATGTGTACAGCACGAGGCTTTACTATTCACAGGGGCGTGTTCTGTAACTAAGGCACTGCGTTGTGTTAATGGTT
>BOPN01002020.1:222693-225193 GCA_017312705.2 Penaeus japonicus | reverse complement strand
ACAAACAGGTAACTATCCTTACGGAAGTGATTAAAAGCAGTATTGACGCGTTGGCACCTCTTGTAACGAGAGTCGTCAGACGTCCCCCTGCTCCTTGGATAGATGACGACATCAAGAGGGCTATTAAAGACAGAAATAATGCCCACCATAGTCTCAAAAATAACAGAAATGACGCCGCCCTTAAGGCAGATTATAAAATAAAAAAGAAAAATGTTAAACAGTTAATACAAAGTGCAAAAACAAATTATTTCAGAAACAGATTCATAGAATATAAAAACAATTCGGATAAAACATGGAAAATTATTAAGTCAATCGTACCTAGCAACAAACACCACACTGATAATCGTACAAGTTCTACACAAAGCACAGAGTATTTTAACGACTTCTTTTCAAAAATAGGTAAACTAACTTATGAACAAACAAATGCGTCTACATTACAGCAAAATATAAATCAAGCTATGCCTACATCTAATATTTTCAGACCAAAACCAATTGATGTGGAGACTACTATCCTAGTAATAAAACACCTTCGCGAAACAAATGCTGTAGGAGCAGACGGTATTGCTTTGCGCTTTATTAAGGATAGTCTACCAGCAACCGCACATTATCTGGCGGTCATAATTAACACTTCCCTGGTCACTGGTGTTTTTCCATCGCTTTGGAAACATGGAATAGTAACACCAATTTTCAAATCAGGAGATATAGACGACGTTAATAATTACCGCCCTATTACAATACTCCCTGTATTATCTAAAGTTTTGGAGAAAATCGTAGCAAATCAACTAACGAATTTCCTGGAGGCCAATAACCTATTATCTAAAACACAACATGGCTTTAGAAATAGGTTATCCACTGAAACAGCGTTATTGCAGATAACTAATAAAATTTATGATAATATAGACAAAAATCAGGTTAATTTACTCACATTATGTGATCTTTCAAAAGCTTTTGACAGTGTAAATCACAAAATTCTTCTTCACAAACTAAGATCCCATAAAATTGATTCTTTCTGGTTTACTAGTTATCTGAATAATAGAACGCAATCTGTAAAAATTAATGAAATCATATCATCGAAACAACCAATATGTTTTGGTGTTCCACAAGGATCCATCTTAGGCCCAATCCTATTTACAGTTTTCATAAATGACTTATCAACCATTGCTCATAACTGCCTGCTAGTGCAGTACGCCGATGATTCACAGTTTCTCCATAGTGACTCAGTAAATAACTTAAATACATTAATAAGAAATACTCAAAACACTCTTACACAAGCTAAAATATACTTTGAAAGTAATGGTCTTAAATTAAATCCCCATAAAACTCAATGCATATTCATAGGTAGTCGACAGAACATTGCCAAAATCCCCATCGACACAACCATAGAATTTGAAGGCCACCCTATCAAACCAAACATTTCAGTGAAAAATTTGGGAGTACACTTGGACAGATACATGACATTTGAAACACACGTTGATAACATACACAGGAAAGTAATGGGTACATTAATATTTCTAAATCACATAAAAAATCAAATCACTACGGATACTAGAATCATGGTCGTGCAAACACTAGCTCTTAGCATAATAAACTACTGTTCAAATGTATGGGGTTCAACCAACAAAACACAAATTCAAAAAGTACAAAAATTACAAAATTTTGCTGCAAGAGTTGCACTGGGTAATGTCAGTAAATTCGATCATATTACCCCATATATACAAAAATTAAAATGGTTAAAAATTCATCCTAAGTGCATTTATGATACCTGTCTCTTTACCTTCAAATTGATACATGGATTCTATCCACCATGGTTATTCCCCCTGCAAACTGTAGGGAACACAGCTGGCATTCAAACACGCCAGGTAAATTCCCTATATGTAAAAAGATCAAATACAGAAACAGGGGCAAGACAGGTACAAATTCGTGGACCGAAAATGTGGAACTTGTTACCAGATAATATTAAAAACATTAACAACTTTTGTAATTTTAAGACAAAATTGAAAGAACACCTTTTTACTCATCAAGTGTAAATATGTATGTATTCATATAAGAATAACCATTGTAATTTATGGAATAAAATGTTTGAATTTGAATTTGAATTTGAACTCTCTCTCTCTCTCTCTCTCTCTCTCTCTCCCTCTCCCTCTCTTTCTCTCTCTCTCTCTATTCCTCCTTCCCTATCCTTTGTTCTCTCCCTCTCAATCACACACAAACACACACCCCCCCCCCACCCCCCCACCCACACACCCACACACACACAGACCAAAACACACACGCTAACACTCTTTCCTTTCGCTGCATAACTGCCTTTGTTTACAATCACTACATATCTCATAGCCTGTCTCGGGATGCTGCGAGCAGTGAAATGCTTATCTTGGTGATGATGCTGTGTATTGTGCCCGAGTGATGGTCAAGTGAGACGAACCTCTTGTCTCCGTCTATCTATTGTTGTCTTTGTCCATTGTCTCTGTTGTTGGGGCGTGTCTTTGTGTGTGTGTGTGTG
>BOPN01002020.1:195193-197693 GCA_017312705.2 Penaeus japonicus | reverse complement strand
TAACAACACAGACAAACAACAACAACAGCAAACATTTTCATACAAGAAATGCAGTAGATTATTCCCCTTTTTTCCCCTTGTTAGAAGTCTTATAAACCCGTTTTTTGATAAGCTTATTGTTGTCAGCTGATTCGAATTTCGAGGGGGCGTGGCTACCTAATTCAGCATGTGAAGTGTGATGGCGGGGGGGGGGGGGGGGGTTATATGGTGGCAGTAGGTAGGGGGAAGGGTGATTGGTATGGTGAGATGGTGACTGCGCTGATGGTGACGAGATAAAGCAAATTACCGAGGGGTGAAATAATTGTGGAAATTGATAGAATGATTATAGGCCTTGTGGGTCGTTGTATGTGAGGCTGGTAGTTATGTCGTAAAGGCTTACTTTTTTTTCTTTTTTTTTGCTGTTGATCTGACTGTCTGTCTGTCTTTTCTTTTCTCTTTCTGCGTCTCTCTTTTTGTTTCTCTTTCACTCCCCTCTCTTTCTCGCTATCTAATCTCTCTCTATATATATTTCTTTAATGTCTCTCTCTCTCTCTCTTTAATATCTCTCTCTCTTTCATCTCTCTCTCTCTCTCTCTCTCTCTCTCTCTCTCTCTCTCTCTCTCTCCCTCTCTCTCTCTCTCTCTCTCTATCTGTATCACCAACCCCCTCGTTCTTTATTTCTTTTCTTCACTTACCTTCTCCAGACATCGTCCATTTTCTTTGGCGCTACGAAGTGTTATCTCTCGCTGACTCTCGCGAAGAACGAGACCCGAACGAGAATGAGCGGGATCTGTTCAAGGGAGTTCGAGAGAGAATCCCATTTTCTCTCGAGAAACGTCGAAGAAAAGAAATATAAATAAAAACATTCTTGGTTATATGAATTATATAAAAAATAAAAAAATAAAAAGAGTGGATGAGATACAGGATTCAAAGGAAGGGTTGAAAAGAAAGAATATGATTTGGCTTTTTAGTTCTTGCGAGATCCCTTGGTGACAACAGCATCTTGTGGTTTCGCGGTGCTTCTTGGGTAAACTGAGGCATCCGCGATCGACTCTTTAGATAAACCTGTGTCCTTTTTGCTTTCGCGTTTCTTATCGTTTTAAGTATTCTATTTTCGTTGATTACTTTTTTTTTTTTTTTTTTTCTCTCAGTCTTCTCTTATGTAGGTCATTTTCTGCACCTTTCGGTCTCTACGTCTTTTGCGTTCTATCTCTTTCTTTTTTTCTTTCTTTCTTTCTCTTTATCTATCTATCTCTATCTCATTCTCACTCTCTCTCTCTCTCTCTCTCTCTCTCTCTCTCTCTCTCTCTCTCTCTCTCTCTCTCTCTCTCTCTCTCTCTCTCTCTCTCTCTCTCTCTCCCTCCCTCTCCCTCTCTCTCTCTCTCTCTCATTCGTCCCTCTCTTCTCTCCAAGTTCCTTATTTCCTCCATCAAAGAGTCATCTCATCCTCACGCTGATTAAGAAATACCGCTCATACGTATCTTCATCTTTTCCCGTTTTCCTTACATTTCCAATTTTGCATTTTTTTTACATTTTCATTTTCTTGACATTTTCCTCATTTCCTCTCTTACATGTTCTTATTCTTAGTTATCGAACCTTCGTTTTTCTAATCTATGTAGACTTTTTCTTTTTTTATCTCTTATGTGGATCAATCCTTCCATCTCTTTATTTTCTTTATTCCTTTTCCTCTTGTCGGTGATTCGTTGTTCCTTCTGCCTTAGATCCCCGTCAGCTTCTCTCCTTCCTCCTCCTCCTCCTCTCTCCCTCTTCTTCTTACTCCTTCTTGCTTCCCTTCTCCTTCCTTTACCCTTACATCCTCCTTCGTAACCTTCTTTCCTTTCTTTACCAATTCATCCTGTTCCTCCCTCTCCCCCCCCCTTTCCTCTTCCTACCTTTATCCTACGTCCCTTTCTCGTCCTCCTCATCTCATCCTTGTTCCCCTTATTCCTCTCTTCCTCCTCCTCCCTGTCCTCCCCCTCTCCCTATCTCCTCCTGCCCCTTCCCATCCCTTTCTCTTCTTGCTTCTCCTCCTCCTCCTCCTCCTCCTCCTCCTCCTCCTCCTCCCTCCTCCCCCTTCCCCCCTCCCAACCTCCCAACCTCCACATTGGCGCGGCCTCCTAATACCCTTTCTCCTCCCTTTTCCCTCCTCCCTCCTCCTCCTTCCTCCTCCTCCTCCCTCCACCACCACCTCCTCCCACCACCTCCACCACCACCTCCTCCTCCTTCACCTCCTCCTCCCCCGTCCTCCCCCTACCTCAACAGTGGCTCGGCTCATAATAAGGTCATAATAGCTTCATCTAGCAGCCGACAAGGTCCGGTTCAGTGCTGCCGCGGAGAGACAGTTGCCTTTTTCTGTCGTGTCAGCGAGCGCCCGGCGAGGGGGGCGAGAAATGGCGTGAGAAGGCTGTTTTTTTTCTTTTTGGATTATTTGTTTTACTATTTTTGTTATTTTTATTATTATCTTTATCATTATTATCAGTATTGCTATTATCATTGTCATTATTATTATTATTATTATTAT
>BOPN01002020.1:155952-160952 GCA_017312705.2 Penaeus japonicus | reverse complement strand
CAATTTACACTATGTACACACGTAGTCAGTACCTGCCTGCTGGGGGTATAGGGTTTCATGGGTTCATGGGGCACTGGGCTCAAAGTGGGGCATCACCTGACGTGGGGCTGCGTTTGGATGAGAAGGTAGCATGGAATATGCCACTCCTACGCCTTTCTCGCTTGTGTATCTGTCAAGGCATATTTCGGGACGCGTATAAACTTGTCTGATCGATAATTGTCAATAAATAAAGCGAGCTGTCTCTTAAATAAATAAATATACATATATATATATATAAGTCGCAGCTCAGTCGGTTAGAGGAAAGGTATGACTTCCTGATCTGTCTCCCCTTCCCCTTCCCCCCTCCCCCTCCCTTTTTGTTTCGTCTTAGGAGGAAACTAATTGCACATCTGAGGCCCTTTGCACGGGGAGGACCGCGTATCGAATATACACAGAGACTCGGAGACCGTCCACCTATTGCTTTCGCTTTCCTCGGCTTCGAACTGGGGGAATTTACGGTTTATTGGCGGCGAGTTGAGTTGGTTGAGGTTTCATGCTGATTGAGTGGAGCTTGTAAGTCAACCTCGCTAATCAACCGCCGTTTCGTATTTACACTAATTAATCAAACGGGGACTTGATGATGGCGTCTTTCTCTTAAAGGTGGAGGTGCGGTAGGGGGAGGCATGGGGGGAGGGGGGAAGGGGGGGAGGCATGGGGGTAAGGGGTGAGGCCTCTGCCCGCTTCTCCTGACTCTCCTCTTTCTCTCCCTTCGTCTTTCCCTCTTTCTTTCTCCCTCTCTTCTCTATCATTTTCTTTCTTTTTCTCCCTCTCTTTTTTCTCTCTCTTTCTCCCCCTCCCCCTCTTTCTCTCTTTCTCTCTCTCTCTCTCTCTCTCTGCTTCTCCACTTATTCATGTGATATGTAATGGCGTCCAGGTGGTAGCGAGGAGGGGAGGAGGGGGATATGGGGGGAATGGTATCGACAAGGGGGCATTGGGGGTATGGCATCGGTGGTAGGGGGGGTTGGGGGGTTGGGGAAGGGCAGGGCGCGTGGGGTAGGCGGGGCGAAGCGTGGCGAGCGGGGGCGAAGACATGGTCGTGCGCTTGTGAGGACAGAGTCTTCGTGGTGCCCTATCCGAAGGGGACCAAGGAGGGAGTTTTAGTTTTAGCCGAAGGAGGAAGAAACACCATTTTTCATATTTTTTTTCCTATGTGTATCTCCCACATTCCAGGATGTGGTTCTATGAAGTCCAGCTTTGCCGATCAATACGGCTGGACGAACCAAATGGTATGTGTCGTCCCATTCTGCGGTCGGTGGCTTCAGACTCGGCTTCAGTCGACAGTCTTGGACTCGGATGGCTTATAAGCGGTTTCTATTTTGCACTTTTTATGCGATTAAAGGAAAAGGTTAAACGAACATGAACGGACTTTGACATGATAAGAGGCAGAATACTCCTTCTCTGATCACAAGTTCCTAGCATGAGCGAGGGAGGATCGTCACCAATCCGAAGTTGTGGCCAGAGCGCAGGGATCGGGACGCGCGCCCTCGAGCTGAAGGGCCCTCGAGGAGCCCGCTGGGCGCTCCATGGAAAAACAACATAGCCGTGACAGCGCCAGAACCACCACCACCGCCACCACCGGCGCTCCCACCGGACGCCCTCCCTCCCCCAGCGGCCGCTACCGCCACATGGGGAAAAAATTCCAGCTTACGGCTCTTATCAGGCAGCTGGAGAGCCATCCGGCACTGGAGTCTCGGCTAACGAAGAGGAAAACGTTAAGGAAAATTGGTCCCGACGGCCTTGGCTGAGTCCTGCACCCTCCTCGCGCGCCGCCCTCGCTGGAGTGGCGGCGGTCATGCTCAAGATTTCCAGATCAGGAGAAGGATTTGAGCAGCAGCAACAATTGCAGTAGTCACCGGGGCTCCGGGCGGGATTCTGTTGCTGTGACTCGAAGCGATACCGCTGTCGATATTGCGTGAGAGGCTGCGTGGGACATCTGCTTCCGGCTGGTCGGCGTGAAGGCAGTCATCCTCGCCGGCGATTCATTCAGCTTCTCTTTCTTGTCTGTCACCTCGGAAATCGGCCCGGCGATGTGACCAGTTTAGGCGCCAACTGGAGGATCACAACCTCATCTTCGGTCCGACCCACCTACCACACCTCATCTTCCTTCCTCCTTCTCCTTCTCCACCTTCTTCACCACCACCACCAGCTCCTTCATCTTCTCCTTCTCTTCCTCCTCCTGTTCTGCCCTCTCTCCTCCTCCTCCTCTTCCTCCTCCTCCTCCTCCTCCTCACCGCCTCCCTGAAACATCTCCGTGCACTTTCAAAGGCCAAACCAAGAAAAATAAACATCCTTGAGTATACAGCCACGTCACTGTTATCACTCGTGCCCTCCTGTACAGTTGTGGTATGAATGCATAACGAGGGATTATCAAGAAGCGAGTCACGTCGTCCTGACACTCGGTCTCCCTCGGCCCGACGGGTCACAAAAGTCTCTGAGGGAGTCACTGGTTCACAAATGCTCCTCCGCATTACGGCAAATACCCCGCCTTTGTTGCGCGTTGCCTTGTCTCAGCGTCTGCCTTGGCGCGATCCACTTTTTTCGTTGGGTCGCGGAGCTTCGAGGTGTCGGATCGGAATACCAATGACTAGTTTTATTTCTCGCTTCTCCCTCCTTTGGTTCCAGGAGTTTGTGTGATCATAGTGATGTGCAATTTGGGTTGGCTTTCTTTCGCTAAAGAGAGAGAGCGAAAAAGGGATATAAAAAAAAAAGAAAAAAAAAAAAACGTATCCTCTCTCTCTCTTTCAGCTTAAAATCAAATCTTTGTTGATGATCGTTTATGTAAGTACGTTTATCCATCTGCTATAGCTTCTTCTCGTTTACTTCATCTCATTTTCTTCTTCTTTCAGTTTCCCCTTTTTCTCTCTTCCGTGTTTCTTAGCTTGTATTTTGAGACTTGATCGACACGTTAAAGCGTCCAGGTGTTTCCTCCGAGTGAAGAGATCCCGGGGTGGGGTGAGGAGGTGGGGGGGGGGGGAAGGAAGGGCAGAAGAGGAAGAATGAGAGAGTGGAAGAGAGAAGGAAAGAGTTGGATAGATCGATAGATAGATAGGGATAGATAGATAGATAGATGGAGAGAGAGAGAGAGAGAGAGAGAGAGAGAGAGAGAAAAAGAGAAAGAGAGAGAGAAATAAAAAGGGAAAGTGAAAAACGAAAAAAGATTAAAAAAAAGAAAAGAAACAAAAATGCAAGAACTGAGAACATCCATCCAGATCCAGTCGCTAACAGTAACAAAAACACGCATCCTGTTCTCTCGTCCTTGAAGGAGGCAGACGGACGGGGGGAGTATAAGGAGCTGAAGGGGGAGGGTGGAGAGGAGGGGGGGGGGGGGGGGGGGGGGGGGGGGGGGGGGGGGGGGGGGGGGGGGGGGGGGGGGGGGGAGATGGAGGTGGAGGAGATGGAGGTGTTGGAGATTGAGGTGGTGGAGCTGAAGGGGGAGGATGGAGAGGAGATGGAGGTGGTGGAGATGGAGGTGGTGGAGCTGAAGGTGTTGGTGGAAGGAGGAGAAAGTGGAGAAGATGGAAGAGGAAGAGGAGAGAGAAAAAAAGAAGGAAGGGGAGGAGGAAGAGAGATGATGAGGAACAATATAAGGAGAGAGAGTAGGCTGAGGAAGAGCAGGAGGAAGTGGCAATAGTAGTAACAAGAAGAAAAAGAAGTGGAGGAAGAGGAGAGAATGGGAGGGCGATGAGGAGGAGGAGGAGGAGGAGGAGAAGGAGAAAGGAGGAGGAGGAGGAGGAGGAGGAGGGGAATGGGTGTTCTCATACCTTTCCGAACCTCTTGAAGATGTTTAGGTTCCAGCCAGGGCCTCCCTCAATACCGGTGCGGGAGAGTTGGGAGGGGAGGGGGTTGAAAGAAAGAACGAGAGACAGAGAGAGAGAGAGAGGGGGAGGGATGTGTGTGTGTATACATGTGTGTGTATATATATATATATATATATATATATATATATATATATATATATATATATATATATATATATAGAGAGAGAGAGAGAGAGAGAGAGAGAGAGAGAGAGAGAGGAAAAAAGAAGTGAGTAAAAAGGAAGAAAGGAGGGGGAGTGGGGGACGGGGCAAGGATACACACGAAAAGAGACCAAAACACAGAAAAGGAGTCCGGGCCGACCTCCTCTCAGCCTCCACCGAAGTCCACATGAGGACAAAAATCCCAACCCCTTTTAGAAAAAAACAAAACACGTACCATGTAGAAAAGAGAGTCCTAAAGTATTTTGCGTCGTGAAGTTACTCTTCTAGAGATTTTTTTTTTGTTTCGTCTCTTTGTTGTAGTCCCCTAGCCCCGTGCTATATCGTTAGGATAGTTTCCATGTTGCGTCATTCTTCCTCATTCTTAAAGAACAGTTTGATTCAGGAAATTCCTCTCTGGTTATCCCCATTTATCGTCACAGGCTGATGAGCTAATGAGCGTGGATGCCGACAGAAGTTTTCTTTCATTCTTTGAAATGACCAAGTTGGAGGATAAGGAACTTCAGAGTGCTTGGCTTAACTCGTTCTTTTTTTTTTTTTTCTTTGCAGGTCTGATGTGCAACATGACCTGTCTCGTTAGTGCCAATCGATCTGATACACTTCTTGCGAGTCGTCGGCCTACCATTACCTCCATTCACTGAAAGTATGAATTTGCAACGTCCCTTTGTGATAAACGGGGTCATTACCCTGAAACAGGACTATTACACGCCCTTGTTTTGAAGCTCGCGTCGTCCACGCTAACCCACGTCGGTTTCTTTGCCCGGCAGACGTCCCTTGTCGGGGCGTTGGCCCTTAACTGTGCCCCTGGCTGGACGCAAGCCTGGTCCCTGCCCCTGAGGGAAGCCCATCTCGCCCCTTTCGCCGAAGCAGGGATCAGGACCCCCCCCCCCCCCGAACACCGATAAAGTTATTCCTCGATCCCCACAGTCCTATCTCTCTCTCCTCGCTTCCGCCGCCCCTTCCGTCCGCCGCCCACTCGCTGTC
>BOPN01002020.1:133452-135952 GCA_017312705.2 Penaeus japonicus | reverse complement strand
AGAATTAGGTAGGCGAATGAGATAGATAGATAGAGAAGGTAAGGATTTCGAGGGGATGGGATAGGGGTGGGGGGGGTTACCGAGCAATTACAGGTATAATTGGCGTTGACAGAATGAAGGAGAGAAAAGAGAGAGGGGGAGAGATATGGATAATTGCAAAGTTAAACTAAAAAAAGGACACCCTCCCACTCCCCCCCCCAAAAAAAAAAAGAAATAAAAAAAAACACATACGATCGCTTTCCCCTTGGATTTTTATTCTCTCCGTGTTAATCTTGTTTTGATGAATGAGTATTTCCATTCGTTTTGATTCGATTCTTTTGTGTTTATATCGTTTTGCAATTTTTATCACTTTATTTTATGTGATTCTTATCTATTCGTTGGTTATTATGATACTATTTATCATGTTTTTTTATTTCTTATTTACTATTATCATTACTATTATTATCATCATAATTATCATCATTATGATTATTATCATGATTATTACTATTATTATTATTATTATTATTATCATCATCCTCATTATTACTTATATTATTATATTACTTATTATTATTACTTATATCATATGATCATTACTTACAGGATTATTATTATTATCTATTTCTTATTTATCCTTTTTGATATTAATTCTTATTTATCATATTTATTTTATGTTATGCCAGTCTTATATATTTTTCTTTAATTTTATCTATCATTTGGTATCTCCGGTGTCTTGTGGTTGTTTCTTTGTTTCTCTCCTTCTGCAACCTTTCCCCTATCATCATCAGTTTTTTTTCTCTCTATCTCTCCCCAGCCCCCCCTCCTCTCCCCGGCCCTTCCCCTGCCCTCAAAACACCCGCATATCTCTTCCTACCTCCCCTCCCCCTACCTTCCCCCTCCCCTTACCCTCAAATCATCCCTAGATCTCATAATCCTCCCCTCCTCCCCCCTCCCTCCCCCCCTCCCTTCCTCCCCCCTCCACACACACAGGGAAACACGCGCGCTTACCTGGTGTTGCAGAGTTAATTCCTTTTTCTTATCACCTATAGCTATGCTTCCCCTCTCCCCTCCCTCCTTTATCTCCCCTTTCTCTCCCCTCTTTGTTCCCCTTTCCCGTTCGCTTTCTCTCTGTCTCTCTCTCTGTCTGTCTGTCTCTCTCTCTCTCTCTCTCTCTCTCTCTCTCTCTCTCTCTATTCCCATCTCCCTCTCCCCTCCTTCTCTTTCACCTATCCTTCCCCTCATCCCTCATCTTTCTGCCCACACTCTCCTCTCTTCTCTCCCTCCCTTTCTCCCCTCTTCTCTCTCCCCTCTTCTTCCTCCCCTGTTCTTCCTCCCCTCTTCTCCCTCCCCTCACACCTGCCTCCGACCGTGGGACATGACGCGGGTGTGACAACAAGGATGCGACATGATCTTACGGGTGATAACAAGAGTGACGTCATCACGTGAGATTTCACACGTGACTCTCTCGCGCACGCGCACATAATCGGAGGGGGTGGAGGGTAGGGGGGAGAGAGGGTGGAGGGGAGGGGGGTGGAGGGTAGGGGGGAGAGGGGGAGAGGGGAGAGGGGATGGGGTGGGGAGGGCGAGGGGAGGAGGAAGGAAGAATGAGATCTTCCTCTGATATGGATGCTGATAAGCGAGTTTGTGACCGTTAAAGGCTGACAGATGACACTTCGTAAGTCGATTAATGAATGGGATTTTACGTGTACTTTTATATATTTTTTCAGATCAATGAATGAAAATAGTGTGTGTGTGTGTGTGTGTGTGTGTGTGTGTATATATATGTATATATATATGTATATGTATATATATATATATATATATATATATATATATATAAATATATATATATATGTATATATATGTATATATACTTATATATATATATGTGTGTGTGTGTGTGTGTGTGTGTATGTATATATATATGTACATATATATATATATATATATATATATATATATATATATATATATATATATATATATATGTATGCATATATATTCATGCACAACATATTTCTATGTGTGTGCAAAACAACTCATCATAAAAAAGAAACGAAATTAATCCTCTTACGAAAGAGCACCATGCACGATGCCATCCCACAGACAGACTTATCGATTGATTGAGACGGCTGAAATTGGACGCTACGCTCGTAATCCCGTTAACGGTAATTGCGAATTCGGAGATTGATCAAATTCAGGATAAGTGATTCAAGACTTTTCATCTATACTAAGTTTTTTTATTTTTATTAATGTGTTTATTATCTAGAATGAATGGTAAGGGTAACGTTTGTCTATTTATATCATCAGGTATTAATTTTAAGCTCGTTGTTTCTGGTGTTTATTTTGTTTTTCTTCTTTTTTTATCGAATTTTGATTTTAGAACTTCGAGTAATTTTTGAAAGTAAATCTAGAAGACTTTCAATTTACGAATACCTTAATGTGATGAAATATAGCAACAGTGAAATAACACAGAAGCACACGGTATCATAATAATAATGATGATGATTATAATAAC
>BOPN01002020.1:128452-130952 GCA_017312705.2 Penaeus japonicus | reverse complement strand
TCTTCCGTATGATCTCACGAATGATCTTTAGTGATAAAGAAATCACTACCATTTTATCAGGACGCAAATATCTAGAAAATATAATTCCACAATCGTCTAAGATTTTGTTCTCTTATAAATGGTGGTTGGGGAACGGAGGGGGGAGGGGGAGGGGGGTGGTGACAAAGGGTTTAGATATGTTCAACTTTTCGTGGTGGTATGCTTCGTTTCTCTCTCTCTATGAATGGATGTGTCTCGCCATATCTCTCTTTCTTCTCCCTCCTTCTTTCTGTCTGTCTTTGTCTCTTGTTCTGTCTGTCTCTGTCTCTGTCTCTCTCTCTCTCTCTCTCTCTCTCTCTCTCTCTCTCTCTCTCTCTCTCTCTCTCTCTCTCTCTCTCTCTCTCTCTCTCTCTCTCTCTCTCTCTCTCTCTCTCTCTCCCTCTCTCTCTCTCTCTCTCTCTCCCTCTCTCTCTCTCTCTCTCTTCTTCTTCCTCTTTTCCCTTTCCCTCTCCCTCTCCATCTCCCTTCCTCCTACCATCTCCCTCTCCCTCTCCCTTCCTCTCTTTCTCCATTCTTCCCTCTCCATCTCCCTTCCTCCTACCATCTCCCTCTCCCTCTCCCTTCCTCTCTTTCTCCATTCTTCCCTCTCCATCTCCCTCTCACTTCCTCTCTTCCTTTTCCCTCCCCCCTCACTTCCTCTCCTCGTTCTCACTCTTATCCTTACTCTTACTCTCACTCACTTCCTCTCTCCCTTCCTCCTATCATCACCCTCTCCCTCTCCCTTCCCCCTATCATCACCCTCTCCCTCTCCCTGCCCATCTCCCTTCTCAAGCCCTTCTTTCCCTCAGCGCCATGCCAGCCATCCATCTTTGCCCTCGGATCTTTTTCAACCAAATCTGGTTGATTCTACCTCATTTGCGGGCGCAGCAAGTGCGTCTTCCTCGTTGCAAAAGCATGGGAAATCAGCCCTTATTGCTCGGCCGAGATGAATTACCAATCATATTTTGGATTCCTTGCAAATCCATCACTAATGATCTTGGATGAAAAGACGCCAGTCGAGGCAAGCCCCCTCGCCGGGGAGGAACCTCGCAAAAGTGAACATGCTCTTTCAAGAGGGCTCCTCCGCCTCCTCCTCCTCCTCTTCTTCTTCTTCTTCCTCCTCCTGCTCCTCCTCCTGCTCCTCCTCTTCTTCTTCTTCTTCCTCTTGCTCCTCCTCTTCCTCCTCTTGGTCTTTCCGTCTTCTTTTCATCCCTCCCATTCTCCTCCTCGTCCTCGTCCCTCTGTCTTTCCTTCATCCCTCACTTCCTCTCCCTTCTCCTCTGCCTTTCCTCCTCTTCCCTCTCATTTGCTTTTCCTCCTCTTCTTTCTCCCCCCTTTTCCCTTCCTCCTCCTCCTCCTCCTCTTTCTCCTCTTGCTCCATCTCAATCTCCTCCTCTTTCCTTCTCCTTTTTGCTTTCTCCCTCTGGTCTTGCTCCTCCTTCTCCTTCCTCCTCTTTTTGTTGGTCCTGCTATTCCCACCTCCTCCTTCTCCTATCTCTTCCATCCCTTCCTTCTCCGTCGTCCTCTCCCTTATTTTCTTTTTTTCATTTCGTGCTTCCTCTTTCTATCCCGCTTACTATCCCTCCTCTCTCTCTCTCTCTCTCTCTCTCTCTCTCTCTCTCTCTCTCTCTCTCTCTCTCTCTCTCTCTCTCTCTCTCTCTCTCTCTCTCTCTCGCTCTCGCTCTTGCTCTCTCTCTCTCCCCCCCCGCCTCCCGCCTCCTCCCCACTCCCCCACCCTTCCTCCCCCCCCTCCACTCTCTCTCTATTGATGATTAGAATTTATCCTATTCAAAGATCCTCTTAATTCTTTCAGCCAGAGTCAGAGGCGAGTCGCGTATATGTCGAGCGGGCCGGGGAAAGACGGGAGGGGAGGAGGAGGAGGAGGAGGAGGAAGAGGGGAGGAGGAGGAGGGGAGGAGGAGAGGAGGAGGAGGAGGGTATGAGGAGGAGGGGAAGAGAGGAGGAGGGGAGGAGGAGGAGGGGAGGAGGAGGGGATGAGGGTAGGAGGGAGAAGAGGAGGAGGAGGAGGAGGGGGAGGAGGAGGAGGAGGAGGAGGGGGAGGAGGAGGAGGAGGAGGAGGAGGAGGAGGAGGAGGAGGAGGAGGAGGAGGAGGAGGAGGAGGAGGAGAGGGGGAGGGGGAGGGGAGAGACATCCCTTGACGGCTGCAGTGGGGGAAGTCGAGGCTATGGATTCATTAGTAGAGGAGGTAGGATGAGGAAGAGGAGGAGGAGGTAGGATGAGGAGGAGGAGGAGGCAGAGGAGGAGAAGGATGTAGGAGGCGGAAGATGAGGAGGAGATAGGAGGAAGAGGAGGAGGTAGGATGAGGAACATGAGGATGAAGAGGAGGAGAGGTAGGATGAGAAGGATGAAAGGTAGTATGGGGAGGAGGAAGATGAGGAGGAGGGTGATGAGGATGAGGAAGATGAAAGGGAGGAAGATGAGTCTTAGGATGAGGAAGATGAGGATGAAGATAGAGAAATAGA
>BOPN01002020.1:113452-115952 GCA_017312705.2 Penaeus japonicus | reverse complement strand
AGAGAGAGAGAGAGAGAGAGAGAGAGAGAGAGAGAGAGAGAGAGAGAGAGAGAGAGAGAGAGAGAGAGACAGAGCCAGAGAGAGAAAGAAATGAAGATAAAGCAAGAAAGAGAGAAAGAGAGAAAAAGACGCAAAAGATACGAGAGCGAAAGAGAGAGAGAGGCCCTCTCAGGTTCCCGGCGCGCGCGGGGTGTCGGCCGGGGGGTGGCGCCATTATCCAGGCCTAATTACCCATAATCCCCCACACACCAAACAAGTGCCATATGAGGTCCGCAGCATAAACTCTTAACCGCCATTAGCAGTTACCGAAGGGGATGATTAAGTAATGCTTCGATTGCTTCGCCCTCCCTTACCCCCCTTCCTCCCCTTCCTCCCCTTCCTCCCCTTCCCCCTTTCTCCTCTTCCCCTACCCTTTCTCCCTCACCCCCCCCTCCACCACCAGCGTGCATTGAAGCGGTTACGTGCGTGCGTGCGTGCGTACAAGAGCGCTTGCACTTGCCTCACGCCTTCCTTCGCTTTGGCGGCGGAGTGTGATGGAGAAGGGAAAGATAAAGATTGATAGATAGATGGAACGAGGGAAAGATAGAGAGAGAGTGATAGAGAGATGGAACGAGGGAAAGATAGAGAAAGGTTGATAGAGAGATGGAACGAGGGAAAGATAGAGAAAGGTTGATAGAGAGATGGAACGAGGGAAAGATAGATGAAGGTCGATAGAGAGATGGAACGAGGGAAAGATAGAGAAAGAGTGATAGATAGATGGAACGAGGGAGAGATAGAGAAAGATTGATAGATAGATGGAACGAGGGAGAGATAGAGAAAGATTGATAGATAGATGGAACGAGGGAGAGATAGAGAAAGATTGATAGATAGATGGAACGAGGGAAAGATAGAGAAAGATTAATAGATAGATGGAACGAGGGAAAGATAGAGAAATATTAATAGATAGATGGAACGAGGGAAAGATAGAGAAAGATTGATAAATAGATGGAACGAGGGAAAGATAGAGAAAGATTGATAGATAGATGGAACGAGGGAAAGATAGAGAGAGATTGATAGATAGATGGAACGAGGGAAAGATAGAGAAAGATTGATAGATAGATGGAACGAGGGAAAGATAGAGAAAGATTGATAGATAGATGGAACGAGGGAAAGATAGAGAGAGATTGATAGATAGATGGAACGAGGGAAAGATAGAGAAAGATTGCTAGATAGATGGAACGAGGGAAAGATAGAGAAAGATTGCTAGATAGATGGAACGAGGGAAAGATAAAGAAAGATTGATAGATAGATCGGTGGAATGATTGATAGATAGATAGACTGTGAAATAGATTTGCTAGGTTGATGGATCGATCGAGAGATAAATAGATAGATAAATCGATAGATTGATGGATAGATAGTGGAACAGATTGTTGGTTTGATGGACTGATCGAGAGATAGACAGATAGATAAATCGATAGATAAAAAGATTGATAGATAAATAATTAAATAGATGGCTAGTCTTATGGATTTATCGATATATATGTATATATATATATATATATATATATATATATACATATAGATAGATAGATAGATAGATAGATAGATAGATAGATAGATAGATATAGATATAGATATAGATAGATAGATAGATAAAGAGATAGATATATAGAAAGATTAATAAAGAGATAGCTAGATAGATAGATAGACAAACAAACACACAAATAAACAGATATATGGGGAGGAGGGTCAACCAAAGTAGGCAGACAACCCACGCTTCCTACAGTCATATCAACCCCACAACCACATGAACGCGACCCACCGCACCCACATGAACGCGACCCACCGCACCCACATGAACGCGACCCACCGCACCCACATGAACGCGACCCACCGCACCCACATGAACGCGACCCACCGCACCCACATGAACGCGACCCACCGCACCCACATGAACGCGACCCACCGCACCCACATGAACGCGACCCACCGCACCCACATGAACGCGACCCACCGCACCCACATGAACGCGACCCACCGCACCCACATGAACGCGACCCACCGCACCCACATGAACGCGACCCACCGCACCCACATGAACGCGACCCACCGCACCCACATGAACGCGACCCACCGCACCCACATGAACGCGACCCACCGCACCCACATGAACGCGACCCACCGCACCCACATGAACGCGACCCACCGCACCCACATGAACGCGACCCACCGCACCCACATGAACGCGACCCACCGCACCCACATGAACGCGACCCACCGCACCCACATGAACGCGACCCACCGCACCCACATGAACGCGACCCACCGCACCCACATGAACGCGACCCACCGCACCCACATGAACGCGACCCACCGCACCCACATGAACGCGACCCACCGCACCCACATGAACGCGACCCACCGCACCCACACGGACGCGACCCACCGCACCCACCGCACCCACAGCCCAGAACCCATGCTTAACACGGGCGGGAATTCCCCGGGCTCGGAGTAGACCAAA
>BOPN01002020.1:98452-103452 GCA_017312705.2 Penaeus japonicus | reverse complement strand
TAATAATGATAATAATATTAAGGATGATTATAAGGATAATGAAAATAACGATAATAATAGAAATGATGATAATACTAATGATGATTATCATGATAGCAGTAATAATGATAATGATGGTAATAACAATAATAATGTTAATGATGATTGTAATAATAATGATAATAATGATAACGATAAAAATAATAATGATAATAATAATAATAGTAGTAATAGTGATATTGTTTGTAATAGTAATAATGATATTATTAATGATAATAATATTGATTATGATTGTTATCATTATTATCATTATTCGATATCAAAGACAAGAACAATAATGATAATAATAATGATACTAATATTATTAATTATAATGATAATAACAATAATGATAAAACCATGATAATGATAATGGTACTAATGATAACATTAGTAACAATTATAGTAATGAAAATAATGATGAGAATAACAATAATGATAATAACAATAATGATCATAACAATAATAGCGCTAGTAATAATAATTATTGCTTTATCATTACCACTATCAATAATCCTATGTGTGTTATCAATTCTTATCATTGGCATTATCATTAGTATTGTTCATATTGTTATCATTGTCAATATATGAAAGAATTATTTTTCTATAATAAAATTATGTTATTATTATTTTTATCATCAACAGCTGTTTTCATCTTTCTTATTATCATCATTACTATTATCATTAATGTTATCATCAATTTTATCACTACTATTGTTATCATCATCATTATCATTATCGTTATTATAATTATGATAATCATCATTATCATCATAATTATTATTAATATCATCATTATTATCATCATCTATAATGATTATAATATCTATAATAATCATTATTATTATCATTATTATTGTTCTTATCATCATTGTCATTATTGTCATTATAACTATTGTTATTATTAGTGTTATCATGATTATTAATATTTTCAATACTGATATTAGCATTATAATTTTTCCCAGTATCATTGTCATTATTATTGCTATCATTATCAGCTCCATTATTATCTTCATTTATTTATCATCATTGTTTAATTATCATCAGTAGCATTACTATCGTTATCAATATCATCAACAATAAAAAATGTTATAAATGCTAACGTTATTGTTATTAATATATACTTTTCATTTTTGTTGTTATTAACATGAACTTTTTTTATCCATATTATTTATATTATCATCTTTGTGATTTTATCATTATTGTCATCATCAAAAACTTTATTGATATTATTTTTTTATGAAGAAATCAATATCAGTATTTAAAAAGATAGTATAATAATAATTTTTACTATGATCATTATTATTATCATTACTTTTATCTTTATTCTCATTATCATCATCATTATCATGATTTTCCTCCTTATTAATAATACTATCATCATTATCATTATAATAAGTATCATTATCTTCATTTTCGTTAGCATTATTATTGTTATTATCCTCCTTATCAAAATCATTATCACTATCATTATTATCGTCATAATTATCATCATTACTATTATCATCAGCATCATCATTATTATTATCATTATTATCATAATTGTTATCATTAGTATCATTATCCTTATTACTATCATCAGTCGTATCATTATTATTGGCAATATGATAGTAGTGGTAGCAGTAGTAATAGTAGAAGTAATAGAAGTAATAGTAGTAATAGTAGTAATAGTATCATCGTTATTATGATTACTATCATTTTTATTGCTATCATCATTATTATCAATAGTATTAATGAAAGTGTCTCTCTTATCGGGATCTTTCCTGTGATTATAATCCTCATCATCATCATTATATTAATATTATTGTTGTTATAGTTATCATCACGATAGGTCTCATTTCCCTTTTTTTATTAATTATTCTAATAGTCATATCATAATCAATATCATCATTATCATTAGGATTAATGATGTTTACCCTGCTTCTTGCTATCATTATAATTCTTTTTAATTCTATTATTTTCGCATAACATCATGTACCTTTTTTTCATTAAACTAATTATCGAAGAAAATGACATTCCAAATAATGACAACATGATCTGAATTTTTGTATATTGTTTTCTACATTGCATGATAAATTTCATGATTATTGCAAACAAGCAAAGTTGATATTCATCCTAAATCGTGTCTGTAGTTATATAATATCGATATCATCCTAATATCATCTGAAAAATCCATAATGCAACATATCATCTTCTTTTTGCAACCAGGAAGGTGAGCAATTGTGGTAATTGTGATAGTGAGGGCAATGGCGGCAGTAGTTGAGACTTTAATGGAGTAATTATCAAGCAGCAGTAGCAATAATATTAGTAATAGTAGCGGTGGCAATCACAGTTGTAGTAATGGTAATAGCAGTGGTAGCAACAGCAGTAGTATATATCAACATCAATAGCAATAGTTGCGATATTAGTAATTGTGATATATAGTAGTAGCAGGTATAGTAAGGATAGCAACAGGAGTAGCACGTAACAGCGGAGCAGGTAGCAGTGGCAGAGACGAAAGGACAGTCATAGCAGCAGCAGTAGCAGTAGTAGCAGTAGCAGTAGCAGTACAGGAAGTAAATACGTAGCATGAAGTAGCAGTAGCATGATGATCAGTCGTTGCAGATGGTAGCCTCATTAAAAAAAAAGAAGATAAAAGGAAATAAAAGAAAAAAAACAAAAACAAAATAGCAACAGCATTAATCCGTAGTATATATAAATAACAGCTGGTCAGAGTAGATGGTAGATGCTGGTAGAAGAGGCTGTTCGGACAACACAACAGAGAAGAGATGGCGGCTGAGTCACAGACCGGAAGCACAGGCACAAAACAGGCAGTGAGGTTCTGCTGTAGTAGAACAAGATGGAGCGAAGAAAATACAGGAAATATTACGAAAGAACTTGTAGCAAAAGGAGCATCGCTTTAAGCCGTAATGTTAGCATGCATAATGAACACAACATGCTGTTATGTGGTGTGTCCGAAAGCATGAGGTTATTTAGTCCTTCTTGTCTGAACTTAAAAAAAAAAAAGTTGGACTTTTCCGATAAGTTTGACCTCTGAAGAATATGGAATTTGAGAATCTAGAGATCAAATATGCAGGAACTAGAGTATTTTTTAGAACTATTTGGGTAAGAATAGTGAAATATGCCTATGGTGTGAATGGTAATAGGGTTATGTGTGGTTATGATAGAGGGGTTTGTAGTGCGGAAGGAGTTGGAGAGAGATAAACACACACACACAAAGAGAGAGAGATAGAGAGAGAGAGCGAGAGAGAAAGAGAGAGAGAGAGAGAGAGAGAGAGAGAGAGAGAGAGAGAGAGAGAGAGAGAGAGAGAGAGAGAGAGACAGAGAGAAAGAGAGAGAGAGAGACAGAGACAGAGAAAAAGAAAGAGAAAGAGAAAGAAAAGAGAGAGAGAGACAACAAAAGAATCAGAGAGAGAAAGAAAAAAAATAGAAAGAGAAAGACCGAACAAGAAAGAGACAACAACAACAACAAAAAGAGAAACGAGAAACCGTAGCACAAAGACAGCAAAGACCGCGCAAAAGGGCCTCCCGCACACATCGAGACCTGAACGACGCAAACCGGCTACTCTCAGGAGCAAGAACCTCAACGCCGATTAATCAGGTAGGATTACGTGAAGACCCCTTTTACGCGACCCTGAAACAAGGGCTCGGCTGATTGCACGATTGTTAATTGTTGAGATTGTTGCGTCTATTGTCTCCTCTCAACATCCGGGGTTTAGTGGGCACTTCCTTCGAGTGTCGGCTGAGAAACAATGCATTTTGATCGAGTGATTCTTAATTAAGCATCTTAGAAGATTCTTAGGCTTTGGATTATTAGTTCAAGTTTGTGCTCACGTGATACGAACGTAATTTTTGCTCTTTTGAGGGAAAGGCGGGTTTGATAAGACTGGTATTTTGAAGTTATCGATCATGGAGAAGAATCTCAATGTATTGTTAAGAAATCGTAAGTTATAACATGTTTATAGGATGAGATTAGACTTACGAAAATATGGAAGGAGAAGTAGGAAAGGAATTGGACGGAAGGAGATGAAAGAGGCCGGATAAAAGGGAAGAGCAAGTTGCGGTGTGAAAAATTGGTGATAATAATAATGATGATAATAACAATGATAATGATAATGATTATGATAGTGATAAAAATGGTAAAAATAATGAGATGATAGTAATGAGGATGATAATAATAATAATTTTGAAAATAGATATGACGATAACAATAATGGTGACAATAATAAAGGTAGTAATAATAATAATCATCATCATCATCATCCCAATAATAATAATAATGATATAAATAGCAATAATAATAATTACAATGGCAACAACGACAAAACAACAACAACAATAATGATACCAGTAATAACCATAATAATAATAATAATAATAACCATAATAATAATAATAATAATAATAATAATAAATGTGATAATGATGATGATAATGATCATAGTAATAAAAATGCTAATGCCACTATTAATGGCAACATCTATGAAGCTAATAGTGACGAACAGAGGTGAGCAGAGGCCACCCGGCCAGCAGCGCTCCGCCAGCGCCGGCACCCGCCAGCCCGCCCGCGAGAGCGCCTCTCAACTCCAACGAGCCGACGATGGCGAGAC
Source organism: Penaeus japonicus (assembly GCA_017312705.2). Classification (NCBI taxonomy): domain Eukaryota; kingdom Metazoa; phylum Arthropoda; class Malacostraca; order Decapoda; family Penaeidae; genus Penaeus; species Penaeus japonicus. The sequence goes on along the minus strand of BOPN01002020.1, from coordinate 98,824 downwards.
AAGGGGCAGATTGGAGAAGGACTCGTCGAGGACTTACTTGCGAATCTGGGGTCGGTGGAGGAGGTGCCGTACCACGAGGCCGACGCGGGGGCGGCGTAGTGCGAGAGGTCGGTGTTGCAGTACTGGTAGGTGGAGTGGGTCCCGAACTGGGCCATGTGGGCCATGGGGCTCACGCCGTACGGGTTTTGCATGGCGGCGGCGAAGTCGTTGACGGAGGCGGAGGCGGCGATTCCCGACGCTGCGGCGAGGCTAGTGCTGCCGGTGCTGCTGCTGCTGCCTCCACTCGAGCCCCGGCCTGCTGCGGCTGCGGCTGCTGCGGCTGCTGCGGCCACGTCGACAGATGATGCCAGGGTGTCAAGCGGGCTCAGAAGA
>BOPN01002020.1:75952-78452 GCA_017312705.2 Penaeus japonicus | reverse complement strand
TGGGAGGGGTGTGGAGGGGAGGGGGTGGAGGCTGGGGGGTGAGGAGGAGTGGCGGAGTGGATTGGGGTTGGGGTTGGGGTGGGGATGGGGGAGTGGGGGGGGGGGGGGGGGGGGGGGGGGGGGGGGGGGGGGGGGGGGGGGGGGGGGGGGGGGGGGGGGGGGGGGGGGGGGGGGGGGGGGGGGGGGGGGGGGGGGGGGTTCGAAGCGAGATGGATGGGTGAAATTGAGGAGAATCAAGAAGCTCTTTGGGATAATGGAAAGCGGGGAAGGAGGTGGGAGGAGCTAGTTATGAGGGGGTCAAGGGGGTTGGCTAATTATGAGGGGGTCAGGGGGGTTGGCTAATTTTGAGGGGGTTACGAGCAAGGTCCGTGAGGGGTTGATTAAGGGGAGGATGAGGGGGGAGATGGATGATCATGAGAATGGGGCTTTTTCATGAGGAGTGGGTCAGGGAGGGGTTAATTATGAGGGGTTTAGGGGGAGAGGGAGGGGCTAATCATGAGATGAGGGGGTTGGATGGAGTGAGGGACTATTCATGAGGACATGGCGCGAGAATTTAGGAGGCAGGAAAGGGCTAATTATGAGAGGTATTTATGAGAGGTATTAGGGGGGTTATGAGGGGATGGGGAAGGGAAGGGGGTGAAAGAGAAAGACGAAATGGCTGGAAAAATAAATGCATGAATTACAATAGGCTATGATTAATGCTATAGGCATGTATGGTCCACAAAGGAACATATATATGCAAATTCATATAAAACCATGAGGACTCGTTTACATATGCATACCCATACCCACACACATGGATGTATGTGTACGTGTGCAGGTGTACGTGCGTGCACATCAGACACAAACACATACACGCATGTCTAAACCCTCACACAAACAACTACAACTCACACTACGAACACACACAAACAACCCCCCCCCACACACACACACATACAAACAAACACCCCTCCCCCCACCGACACACACACAAACAAACCTCCCCCCTTCCCCCAACACACACCCTTCCCCTCCTACACCCCCCCAACACCCTTCCCCTAACACACACCCTTCCCCTCCTACACACACCCACCCCCACCCACACACACCCTCCCACCCCCCCACCCACCCCCCCACCCACACACACATGCCAAAGAGGCTCCCGAGCGGAAGGAGACGGAGTCATTCATCGTCACTAACTAAGTAGAGGCCGAGAAGGACTGGAGGACTCGCAAGACTTACCTCAATGAATCACCTGAGTGGGGCAGGGAGGAGGAGGAGGAGGGAGGAGGAGGAGGAGGATGGTGGGGGCGGGGGATGGAGGAGGGGTGGGGGTGGTGGGAGGAGGGTGTGGGTGAGGGGTGGGGGTGGTGGGAGGATGGAGGGGTTGGTGGGGGATGGTAGGGGGATGGCAGGAGGATGGTAGGGGGATGGAGAGGGATGGAGGAGGAGGGGGATGGATGGGGTGGGGAATGGAGAGGGATGGAGCGGGAGGTGGAGGAAGGATGGGGGAAGGAGGGGGATGGTGGGGGTTGGAGGGTGAGGGGGATGGTGGGGGAGGAGGAGCGGGAGGGGATGGAGGAGGAGGGGAGGAGGGGGATGGTGGGGGGCGGGGGAAGAGGGGGAGGGAGGGAGATGGGAGTGGGGGAAATTGGAATGGGATAGAAGGAGGGGGAATAAGGAGGGAGAGGAAGGGAAAGAAGGGGAGGGCGAAGGAGGAGGAGGAGGGAAAGGAGGGGGGATGTGGACTACATGAATAAATAGACAAAATGAAACAAAAAGACAAATAAGAGAATAGAAATTGAAATAAAGAAACTCAGGTCTCAGAAACACACAAGATGAACGAGGAGGCGATGATGAGGATGATGTGGCACCAATGAACGAGGCGATGATGTGGCACCAATAAATGAGGCGATGATGTGGCACCAATGAACGAGGCGATGATGTGGCACCAATGAATGAGGCGATGATGTGGCACCAATGAACGAGGCGATGATGTGGCACCAATGAACGAGGCGATGATGTGGCACCAATGAACGAGGCGATGATGTGGCACCAATGAATGAGGCGATGATGTGGCACCAATGAACGAGGCGATGATGTGGCACCAATAAATGAGACGATGATGTGGCACCAATGAACGAGGCGATGATGTGGCACCAATAAATGAGACGATGATGTGGCACCAATGAACGAGGCGATGATGTGGCACCAATAAATGAGACGATGATGTGGCACCAATGAACGAGGCGATGATGTGGCACCAATAAACGAGGCGATGATGTGGCACCAATGAATGACAATGCACCGAATAGAGGAGCAAGTGAAGGGAGAGAGTGTTGTTGTTGTTGTTTTTTTTTGGCTTTCCCGTATCATCCCTTTCGTACATAATATCTTAAATAGAGAGAGAGAGAGAGAGAGAGAGAGAGAGAGAGAGAGAGAGAGAGAGAGAGAGAGAGAGAGAGAGAGAGAGAGAGAGAGAGAGAGAGAGAGAGAGAGAGAGAGAGAGAGAGAGAGA
>BOPN01002020.1:60952-65952 GCA_017312705.2 Penaeus japonicus | reverse complement strand
ATCATCATTATGTTAATTAACATCACCATTATAATCATCATCATTATGTTAATTAACACCATCATTATAATCATCATCATTATCGTCATAACCATTACTATCATCATCATCATTGTTATCATCATTGTTAAATACCATCATTATCATCATTATTGTCATAATCATTATCATCATCATTAAATATCATTATTGTCATCATTGTTGTCATTGTCATCGTTACTCTTATCATTACAGTTGTTATCATTATTATCATTACCGTTACTATAAATATTATAAGTAATGATAATAGTAGTATATTGTAAATCTGTGTGTGTGTTGGTGTTCGTATATATGTTTGTGTGTGTGTGTGGAATGATAGATAGATAGATAGATATGTAGATGAATAGATCGATAGATCGACAGATAAATACATAAAAAGATAGAGAGACAGATAGATAAAGCGATAGATAGATAAAGACATAAATACGGACACAAATATGAATATAGACATAGATATAGACGTATAAACAGATAGACATATATAAATACGAATGTACATAGACAGATAGAAAGACAGATATAGATACGCTATCACACACGCACGCACGTGAATTAAAAAAAAAAAAAAAAAAAAAAAAAAAAAAAAAAAAAAAAAAAAAAAAAAAAAAAAAAAAAAAAAAAAAAAAAAGTGAAAAAGAAAGAAAACAAACACAAGCTTAAACAAACACACCGGCTTTCTTCATATAAATCCACAACAGGTTCACAAAATCAAGTGAAATGTAAACACTACAATATACTCTCGACGGAAAATAAAAGAAATTAGAGAAAAAGAATGTGAAGGGAAAGGAAAAATAAACGAGAAAAAAATAGTGCATATAATGGAAAATGAAATCAAAATTGGAAAGGAAGAAAAGAGAGATAGACGAAAAAAGAAAAAAAAGGGAAAAAATAACAGTCGTGTGAAAGGGGGAAGGATTAGATTGAAGTGTTTTTCTTTCTTTCTTTCTTCTTTCTCTTTCTCTCTCTCTATCTATCTATCTATCTTTCTTTCTCTTTCTTTCTCGCTGTCTCTCTCCCTCCCTCCCTCTCTATCTCTCTCTCTCTTTTTTTCTATATCTCTCTCCTTCTCTCTTTCGCTATCTTTCTTCTTTCTCTCTCTCTCTCTCTCTCTCTCTCTCTCTCTCTCTCTCTCTCTCTCTCTCTCTCTCTCTCTCTCTCTCTCTCTCTCTCTCTCTCTCTCTCTCTCTCTCTCTCTCTCTCTCTCTCTCTCTCTTTCTCTCTCTCTCTCTCTCTCTCTCTCACTCACTCTTTCTCCCTTTCTCTTTCTCTTTCTATGAGGATTATATAGTATGTTTATATATAATGTCAAATATATCAATATACAAATATTGCACGAATATACATTCTAGTAATGAGGCATTAGATATGCTTCTCTTGACCCAGGTCAGGTCAAATCAACTTTAATAGATAGCCACTTCACTTATGCTGGCCCGCTATAGAGCAGATAACCACTGATACACACTACCCTCACATTCCAGGCTACATGCCCGTGTAACCACTATGTAACCACTCAGCTGATGGGAAAACCTTCCATAGAACCGGGATGCCTGGACCATACAGACAGATCGGGATCGACTGCGCTACCACTGGCTGTGGTCATTGTGCGATCAGTTAGTGGGTGTTTTATATCTCGTGTACCATAACGACAGGCTATCTGCGTTATGGGATAAATGTAATTCGTATGAACCTTTTTGTTTGGTATCACTTTTTTTGTGGGTTTTTAGTTTTAACATGCTTAGACACCCGTCACTCTCTCTCTCACTCTTTCTTTTTCGCTTTCTCTCTCTCTTTCTCTCTCTCTCTCTCTCTCTCTCTCTCTCTATCTATCTATCTATCTGTCTATCTCTATCTATCTATCTCTATCTATCTATCTATCTATCTGTCTATCTATTTATCTATCTACCTATCTATCTATCTCTCCCTCTTACCTCAGTCTATATCAACCAAACTCTATTTCAACCCACTTCAACATCTCTCAACCCACGTCAAGTTAGCTCCACTCACTTCTACACATTATAACCCACTTAACCCACATCTATCTATATCAACCTACACCAACTCACCTCAACCTGTCTCAACCCACCATAACTCATCTCAACCCACCTACAACCCCCTTCCCCTCTTATCAGCCCCCCCTCCCCCCTCACCTGTCCCTGTCCCCCTCCCTCTCTCACCCCACCCCTTCCCCTCTCTCACCCCCACTCCTTCCCCTCTCTCACCCCACCCCTTCCCCTCTCTCACCCCCACCCCTTCCCCTCTCTCACCCCCACCCCTTCCCCTTTCTCACCGTCACACCTTCCCCTCTCTCACCCCCACCCCTTCCCCTTTCTCACTCTCACTCCTTCCCCTTTCTCACCCTCTCCCCTTGCCCTCTCTCTCCCCCCTCCCCTTCCCTCTCTCACCCCCACCCCTTCCCCTTTCTCACTCTCACTCCTTCCCCTTTCTCACCCTCACCCCTTCCCCTCTCTTTCCCCTCTCCCCTTCCCCTCTCTCACCCCCACCCTTCCCCTCTCTCATCCCAACCCTTCCCCTCTCTCACCCCTACCCCTTCCCCTTTCTCACCCCCACCCCTTCCCCTCTCTCACCCCCTCCCCTTCCCCTCTCTCCCCCCCCACCCCTTCCCCTTTCTCACTCTCACCCCTTCCCCTCTCTCACCCCTTCCCCTCTCTCACCCCCACCCCTTCCCCTCTCTCACCCCTACCCCTTCCCCTCTCTCTCTCCTTCCTATTTTCAGCTTTAACTACCGTGGAGAGGGGAAAAAAGTCACTGATCCTTCCCCTCTTTCTGACAATGGCGCCCACCTTTGCTTTTCATCTTTTTCCTTTCACTCTACCCTCCCCTCTAATAATCCATTTCCCCTCTCCCCCCTCTCTCCCCTGTCTCCCCCTCCGCTCTGCTCTCCTCTCTCTCGTCCCTCTGATACCCCTATACCCCTTCCTCTTACCTTCTTACCTATTTCCCCCTCCCTTCTTTCTCTTTACCTCTTATTTCACCAATTCTTACCCATTCCCTTTATCCCCCTTTCTTTCCCCTCTCCCCCTCATCTGTCATTCCTCTCCTTTCTAAGTTCCTTTTTCTTTTATCTTTCTCTCTTTTCTCTCATTTTACTTTCCTTCATCCTTTCACAAAGAGAGAGGGATAGAGAGAGAGAGAGAGAGAAAGATAGAGAGAGATAGAGAGATAAAACAGAGAGGGGGGGGGGAGTGCACAAACGTATAGATATACATATAAGTATAGTCTATCCCAACCAGCCTCCTATATTTCCATCCATTTTCCATCCATCCATCCTTTCTCTTCTATAAAGAGACCATTTCATCCACCCATCCATCCATACACTCATCCCGCACCCAACCATCCACCTACTCTTCATCCCTCCTCTTCATCTGTTCATCCACTTATCTCTTCCCTACTTACTCATCCACTCATTCTTCATTCTCTTACCCACTCATCCATTTAAACATCTATCCATCCTTTTACCTATTCATCTAGTCATCCATCCATTTACTGAACTTCTACTGATCAATTCATCCACCCAACCATCCATCTATCTATCCATCCATATATTCACTCATCCATCCATCCATCTATCCTCACGCCTATCCACTAATTCACCCATCCATCTATCCTCACGCCTATCCACTAATTCACCCATCCATCTATCCTCACGCTTATCCACTCATCTATCAATTTTATCCCTCCATTTTTTCACATCCCTAGCTCCTCCTTCCAACCATCAATCTATTCATCCGCTCATCCATTCATCCATCTATCCCTCCACCACTGATCCTTCCGCCCTTTAGCTATTCATTCACTCATCCATTCATCCATCTATCCAACTCATTGTCCACTATACTTTCATCCACCCATCTATCCCATACTTATTTATCCATCTATTCTTTTAATCATCCATCCATCACCCCCCCCACCTAACCACTCACCCACCAATCCCTCATCCATCTGCCCATCCATCCATCCACTGTACTAGACCATCCACCCCCTACCTATTCATCCATCAAACCTTCCACGCACTCACCTATCCCCTATCCACTCATCCATCCATCTATCAACCCTCGAACCCACTCACCCATCCATCCATACGCACTCTCCCTCCCATCACCTATCCACTCACCCACCCTTCCATTCATCCATCCATCCTTCCATCCACCTATCTATCCATCCACCCATCCATTTATCTATCCATCCATCTATTCATCAAGCCATCCACCCATCCATTGATCCATCCATCCAAATATCCATCAACCCATCCATCCATCTATCCATCCATCTATCCATGCATCCACTCATCCACCCATGCATCCATCCATCCACTCATTCATCCATCCATCCTTACAGCCATCCATTCATCCATCCATCAATCTACTCCCTACCCCTCACTCACTCACCCTACCCAAACCCTACCTATCCATCCATCCTTCTACCTTTTCACACACCTACTCAACCACCCAACCATGCATCCATCCATCCATTCATCCATCCATCCATCCATCCATCCCCCTACCTACTCACACACCCACTCAACTACCCAACCATCCATCCACTCATCCATCCATCCATCCACCCTATACATTCTTCCATCCATCCATCCAATCATCCATCCATCCATCAATCCCACCCACCTACCCATCCATCCATCCGGTCACCCATCCACCCACCCATGCATCCATCCATCCATCCCTCCCTCCCTCTCTCCATCCACCTATCCATCCCTCCTTCCATCCATCCCTCCCTCCATCCTTCACCCACCCATCCATCCCTCCCTCCCTCCCTCCCTCCCTCCCTCCCTCCATCCCTTCCTCCCTCCATCCATCCCTCCATCCCTCTCTTCACCCACCCACCCATCCATCCATCCATCCATCCACCCATCCATCCATCTATCCGCGGCCGCCCACCGCGTTCAAGGGAGCCTCACCACCCGGCTGTGTTTCAATTATTCATCCGGG
>BOPN01002020.1:42500-45000 GCA_017312705.2 Penaeus japonicus | reverse complement strand
CAACAAAAAGATCATGTCAAAAATAAAATCGTTTTCTAATGAAGCAAACTCCGCCTTCTTTACTCTCTGGTAAAAATCAATTAAACAGAAACCATTGAGACCAAGCATTTGGTAGGAAACTACTTTCTACCTGAGTTAAATATAACTCATATGATAATGTAATTGATGCAACTCCATAATAGGCTGCAAGCTGAGAGGAGATGAAATCCCCAGGAGAACAGACAATTAGAGAGCGCCAATATTGATCATCTCAACACAGCAATAGCTAGCAATTATCTTATAATACCTGCAAAACCAACCATATATTGTTTGCAAACGATGCCCAACTTATAGTATCAGTATCAACAGCTGTTTCACTGAGCACTTCACCTCCTCTCAGTAAATAGTCTATTTATAATCTTTTATCAGTCACGTCATGATATGGGAAATATTCAACTCCTGCATGCCGTTGTTTACTGCCCATTGTGCTCTGTGTTTGGTCTCCCTTGTGTCTGTTTAGTTTATTCTTCTAACAGAACAAAGGGAGGAAGAACAGGATGCATTCGCTATTATCCTTGACTTCGACCAAAATGCAATCTATGTTTCATATTTCGAAAATAGTCAGTGTAAAGCGACTATACCTCATTTATGTTGTCATCGGTCTTATTACTGCAACGATAGCTATTAACCCTGCTATAAATTTGACTGATATAATTTTACTATTCATTGACATAATGGAAGTCTAATGATCCAGATTTTCGACTCGTGTTACAACTGAAAAAATACGTTTTTTATATTTTCTCCCCGAAGGAAAAGGAAAGGGGGGGGGGGGGAAGAGAGAAAGCGAGGGGGAGGGAGAAAGAGAGAGATAAAGAGAAAAAGAGAAGCCGAAAGAAAGAGACGCAGAGAGAAAGAGAGATAAAGAGGAAGAGAGAGGCCGAAAGAAAGAAAGAGAGAAAGAGGAAGAGAGAGGCCGAAAGAAAGAGACGCAGAGAGAAAGAGAGAGAGACAGAAAGAGAGAGGCCGAAAGAAAGAGACACAGAGAGAAAGAGAGAGAGACAGAAAGAGAGAGAGAGAGACAGACAGAGAGAGAGAGAGGGGGGGGGGGAGGGGGGCATAAAAGGGGCTGAGAAACCACATCAAAGCTCCCAAACTCCTTAAGATCTTCCTCTTCCCATCTTCCTCTCACTCCTCCTTCTCTTCCTCTTCCTAAGCCTCATTTCTTTCTTCCGAGACTAATACTTCGTTCTTTAATCTGAGTTTCTTTGGATTCTTGTTAACTAACATTTTCTATGTTACTGATTTCCTATTCATTTTTTTTCCTCTGAATCTATTTTTTTATCATTTATCATTTATCATTTTTTATTATTCTCTTGCTTCTCTTTCTTTCTATTTATGTTTTTTTTTTCTCATCTTCCTCTTTTTCATCTTCCTCTTTCTATTTCTTGACATTACGTTCCTCTTGTTGCTTCCTCTTCCCTCCTGTTCTTTTTACGCTCCTCCTACTATTGCTACACCCCCCCCCCTCTGCCCCTCTGCCCCCTCTCCCCCTCTCACCCTCTCCTTATCTGCCCTCCTTCTCTTACCTCTCTGTTTCACTCCATTAACCTCCTTCTCCTCCTCTTTCAGCTCTTTTCCCTCCTCCTCCTCCTCCTTCACCTCCTCTCCTTCTCCTTCTCCTCCTTCACCGCAAAATCTCTTTAACTCTCCTCCTTTCACTCCTCTCTCTCTCTCTCTCTCGCACTCGCTCTCTCTCTCTCTCTCTTTCTCTCTCTCTTAGTCTCTATCTCTCTCTCTCTCTCTCTCTCTCTCTCTCTCTCTCTCTCTCTCTCTCTCTCTCTCTCTCTCTCTTAGTCTCTCTCTCTCTCTCTCTCTCTCTCTCTCTCTCTCTCTCTCTCTCTCTCTCTCTCTCTCTCTCTCTCTCTCTCTCTCTCTCTCTCTCTCTCTCTCTCTCTCTCTCTCTCTCTCTCTCTCTCTCTCTCTCTCTGTCTGTCTGTCTCTTTTAGTCTCCCTCTCTTTCTCTCTCTTTTTCTCTCTCCCTTAGTCTCTCTCTCTCTCTGTTACTCTCTCTCTCTCTCTCTCTCTCTCTCTCTCTCTCTCTCTCTCTCTCTCTCTCTCTCTCTCTCTCTCTCTCTCTCTCTCTCTCTCTCTCTCTCTCTCTCTCTCTCTTAGTCTCTCTCTCTCTCTCTTCGTCTTTTTTTCTCTCTCTCTATCTTAGTCTCTTTCTCTCTCTCTCTCTCTTAATCTCTCTCTCTCTCTCTCTCTCTCTCTCTCTCTCTCTCTCTCTCTCTCTCTCTCTCTCTCTCTCTCTCTCTCTCTCTCTCTCTCTCTCTCTCTCTCTCAGTCTCACTCTCTCGCTCTCTTTTTTTCCTCCTCCTCCTTAAGGATCCGATGTTTCTTTAAGAAGCGTGTAGCGACCCTCTCTCCTCCTCCTTCACTTCCCTCTCCTCCTCTCTCTCCTCCTCCACCATGAAATCTTTCCAACTCTTTCCTTTTTTTCTCATCATCCTTAAGGATCTGC
>BOPN01002020.1:12500-15000 GCA_017312705.2 Penaeus japonicus | reverse complement strand
TACAATAAAAAGAAGATAATAGTAATGATAATAATAATTATAATGATAATAGTAATAATAATCATAATAATAATAATACAAATCGTACTGAAGAACAAAAGAGAGGCAGGAAGCCTTCATTTAATTAAACAAACAAAGAAAATTAAAGAAAAACACAAAACAAAAAATGGAAAAGAAAGTTTAAAAAAAAAGAAAAAAGTTGTAATGAAAAATATCAGGAAAATGTAAAAAGAAATAAAGGAATATAAGATAAAAAAAAAATCTTCTTGTTTTGTTTTGTTTTTTAATGCCAAGAGAAAAGAGAGAAAGAAAAAAGGATGAGAAAGAAAATCAATGAAAAAAAAGTTAACCTCTTAAAAGCCTAAAAATATGAAAGACAAAAGTTATTGTTCCAAGTAGAAGATCTTTTTTTTTTCAAAGCAAAGCAAAGCAAAGGAAAAAAATCAAGTAGAAAAATATATATATATACAAAAGAAACAATTACATTCTAAAAAAATAAAAAATGAATAAATAAAATAAAAAAAATTCACAAGAAAGAAAGAAAGAAAGAAAAAACACACATAAAAAAACACAACAAAACAAAAAATATATGTAAAGAAAAAGAATATTGAAAGAAAACCCTAACTCTGAATCTGAAGAGATCTGTTCAAGAGGATTGTATCGAATTTTCCTCAGATACAGACATTTACTTCTATTGTTCCAGTAACCAATGCGATCTATCAACCAGGGGTAGGAGGGGGGGGAGGGGGGTAGAGGAAGCGGGGAGGGGGGTAGAGGGAGGGGGGGTTGAGGGAAAGGGGAGTAGAGAAGGGGAAAAGGGGGGTTAGGGGGGAAAGGGGAAGGGGGGGATGGGGGAATAGGGTTAGGGGGGTTGAGGGAAAGGGGAGTAGAGAAGGGGGTTAGGGGGGAGGGGAGTAGAGAAGGGGGTTAGGGGGAGAGGGGAAGGGGGGAAAGGGGATAGGGGGGAGGGGAAGGGGGGAAAGGGGATAGGGGGGAGGGGAAGGTGGAAATGGGGTTAGGGGGAGGGGACTGGATTGGGGAAAAGGGGAGGGGATAGTGGGAATGGAGGTGGGTGTAGGGGGAGGGGAAAGTTGAGGGAAAGGAGAGAGTGGGGAAGGGAAGGGTGAAGGGTAAGATTTAAGGGGAAGAGAGTTAGGTAAGTAGGAAAGGGGAGGTGGACGGGGACTGTGAGAGGGAAAGGGTAAGGGAAAAGGGGGAAGGGGGATAATGGGATAAGAAAAGGAAGAGTGGGAAGGGGTGAGATATTGGGAGAGAGGAAGAAAGAATGGGCAGGGACGAGGGGGTAGAAAAGGCCTTTGGGAGGGGGGGGGGCAGAAATTCTTTTTAAGAGGATGAATGGGGAGAGTAGAAATGGAATGTTACTTCTTTCTTTTTCTCACTTTCTCTCTTTCTCTCACTCTCGCTCTCTGTTCCTTGCTTCCTCGTCCTCTCCCTTTCCATCTCTCTGCCTATCTATTCCCTTCCCTCTCTTTCTCTCCCCAACCTTCTCTTTCTCTCCTCCTCTGCTTCCAAATCCTACCCTCTCCCCCCCCCCCCTCCCCCATCTCTTCCTCACTCTCCCTCTCTTTGTCTACTCTTCCTCTCCCTCCCTGTCTCTAACTCCATCCCCCTATTTCTCTCCCTGCTTTCAACCCCTTGCCTCTCTTTCCCTCCCTCTCTTTCTCTCCCTCTCCCTCTCTCGCCATAATGGTATATTCTCTTTCGAAGTCGCCGATTTCTTTTCTCATTCTATCGATTCCCCTTTCTTTTATTGTTCCAACGAGTAGCTCTTAAGAGGTTCGAAGTAGTTGGTGTTCAGAGTAACTCATCGTTACCATCCAATACTTGAGGTCTGCGTGTGAGTGTGCGGGAGAGAGGAAACGTTTTAGGGCTGGCGTCTTTCGCAATCGCAAACGTTTTTTTTTTTTTTTTTTTTTTTTTTTTTTGTGTAGGTGGGTGGGTGGGTGCGTGGGTGGGTGGGTGGGTGTGCTGGTGGGTGGATGGGTATGGGTGTGTGTGTAGGTGTGTGTGTGTGTGCGTGTGGGTTGGTGTGTGTGAACTGTTATTTTTTTCTTCTTCAATTCTTTTTTTCCAAGTGTTATCTTTTTTCTTTTCTTTTTCCTTTTCTTGGGTATGGAAAGATAGTGATTATCAGTGTATATTTAGGTAATTCCAATACTTTTACTTTCAAATTTACTTATTCCATCAAACATATACACACAAACACATATATATAAAACACACACCCACAAACAAACAAACAAACAAAACTCAAACAAAGAAACACCACATCCCTCTATGCAAGTACATATTTCCCCGAACGGTGCTTTGTTTCGTCGGAAAGTCAATCGAACTGCAAACCACTTCCGCTCCTGCAAAGAAACATTGATTTCGGACAGGCATGAGAGCCGAATCAGCAGATCAATGCCTCTCCTGCGCATATGTCTTTTCAATACACTCAAACACACGCGTGCACTTAGGCTGCCACGCTTTTTTGGAA
>BOPN01002019.1:238273-240360 GCA_017312705.2 Penaeus japonicus | reverse complement strand
TTCTTTTTTTTCTCTCTCGTCTCTCTCTCTCTCTCTCTCATTCACTCTCTCTCTTACTCTCTCTCTCTCACTCTTTGTCTTTTTTTCTCTCTCTCGTTTCTCTCTCTCTCTCTGTCTGTCTGTCTCTCTCTTTTGCTTTCTCTCTCTCTCTCTTTCTTTCTTCCTTTGTTGCTCTCTCTCTCTCTCTCTCTGTCTCTCTCTCTCTTGCTTTCTCTCTCTCTCTCTCTCTCTCTCTTTCTTCCTTTGTTATTCTCTCTCTATCTATCTATCTATCTATCTATCTATCTGTCTCTCTCTCTCTCTGTCTCTTTCTCTCTTCCTCTCTCTCTCTCTCTCAATTTCTTCCTATTGCGGTTAGACGAAAGCATATTAGTAATCTTAATGACATAGTGTTGGGAGACAGATGGCGTTTTGATCAGATATGATAATGAGCATTTATTGCGTGAGATGCAGGGACTCAGAAAATCTTAACAGAATATTCTTTTGTCTGATTTATGAAGAATGGAGAGCGTCTTCTTTGCTGGCTTTTCCATTTGAGAAGGAATTGTGTGCAACGATATACTGAATGGGATGGTAAGCTTACTGGATGTCAGGTTGTTAGTTATATGTGGATTTAGATGTAAATGCATTTTGTGCGTGTGTGTGTGTGTGTTTGTGTGTGTGTGTGGCTACATGTATGTATGTGATATATGAGAGAGAAAGTTGAGGATATGTGCATTCATGTACGGATACGTTGATATGTTTACACCCATAAAATTTGAAATACTCATCTCATATATAATCTGATTTGGACACCTGTGGAAACAATTACAGGAAATTATAGGTAATCATTTGGACGCGTGATGAACTTTTAATCACTGAACACAGTGATTAAAAAATATCTATCTTTCCCTCTTCCTCTGTGTGTGTGTGTGCGTGTGTGGTAAATATTTCACTTATTTCTGTATGAAATTATGGGTTGATAAATGCATTTTCCTCAATACCGCCTTCAATATAAACGGACAGGCATGCACACAAATACATACGCAAACCCATACGGATGCAGCTTACCGTTCGTAAAGGCATACACAAATATGCATATATAAAAATAGAGTTGCGCTCACACACACAAACACAAGTATAATGTCCGAGCAAGTCTTCCAGAATGAAAAAGAATCTAGTCAGCTTTCAGTGCCAAACGACAGAACATAAATCAGGTTTGTATAAATAGTAAATACAGTATTAGATAGGGTCTCCCTCTTCTCGCACTGGCTCCTTTCCGCCGTTATCACAGTCTCTTATTTATTCTTTCGCTCTCGTTTTGTGTCATCATCGGACATCAAGATACATGCGATGTCTGTCATTTGGCGATGTTCTTCAGTAATCCCGTATTCTTCATTATTCTGCGTTATAGTAGTATACTTATGAATGCAGTTTAATATTCTTGATTACAGGTTGTATTCGGGGAATCATGAGGTTGTTTTGTATTTACGTTTCTAATAAATGGTTCTTCAGTCGGTATACTGAAAGGCTTCAAGATACTTTTATTCTCCACTTAGTCTGGCCTCTTCCTTGTCTCCGGGTGTTAGAAAACGGAAGTGTTGGCTACTAAATTTGGAATCAACACCTGGTCGTTGATGTTCCGTTATGTATCATATATTACATCCGATTTCATAATTCATCGTCGTTTAACTCGAAGAAAACGACCACAGAGATCACCCAATGCAGATGCTGGGAAATCGAAACAAAGAACAGATGATGAGAAACGAACGCAGGAACACGGAACTCCGAGAGCCTCCGCGTTGAAAACCCGGATTCAAAGTGCTGAAGACATCGCTCGCCGCAGAGCACACTTGCTCGCCGTTGGCCAGAAGAAGCCAATTACGAACAATTAAAGTCAGCCGTAGCTCGCAGACCACTGAAGCTACCCCCACCATCCCCTAAACGACCCCAGGTGGCTGAGGTAACGACAAATCACAGATAATTTGCATACGATCTAACGAGTCCAGCGTCCGCACGGGCTCTGGCCAGCTGTTTCTCTCCGCGTGTTCCGACTGCGGTTCGACATAACAGAAATATAACAGCTGTGAGTAGAGCATACCGTAGTA
>BOPN01002019.1:170000-172500 GCA_017312705.2 Penaeus japonicus | reverse complement strand
TATATATATATATATATATATATATTCACACACACACACACACACACACACACATATATATATATAACCGCCAGGAGACAATGGAAACTCCTTAGCTTACACTGTACTAGCATGCCAGCTGATCTAAGACTGAATCCTATAGGAACCCAAGATGGTTTCATTACTATGTGTAAAGAACAAATGACTCTAATCCTTTGATGATTTTCTACATACAAAAAACCGTGGGCAATCGCCACCTTGGTCAATCACGGTGTCTAGACAGGGTAGCTCCTGACATGCTTGTTGTCGTGGATGTCATTCAGTAACACACTGGCCGTTCTATAACAGATTTATGAAGAAGCAAGCTATGAAACTTGTAGGATCTAAAGTTTACATAGTACCAATTGTGGTAACATTTGCTAAGGGAGACTTTTAATCAATACTACCCATCATTTTGTCATTAAAACAGACATCTGAAGCCTTCTGATGAAGTCAATAGAGTTCATGAGATAGAAATCACTGCGAATTCCCTTAACCCCAGAAATGGGCCATAGCCAAACGCTTATGGAGTCTTTAGAACGAACCCTTTTTTGTAAGCCACTATCGGTTCAACGATTTTCGAAGTTGTGTAAACCATCAAGTTCTCGTTATTTTGCCAGGTGCCAAATTTATCGCTCGGTTTGAAACCAGTGCGTCTGAAGAAGAGGGCCATTCGTGCTAGCATGTGCATCTGTAAGTCGAGAACGCACATGCCTGAGCATGCGGGATTTTCTTGTGACCTTGGCTGAATCCAGATTGCCCTTGACTGTCCTCCTGGAGAAAGAGGTTGCGACGATCCACCTTGGAGCGGTAGTACCTATCGTGGTTTACCTCCAATGGAGGAGGTCCCATATTCCCTCGGCGGGAGCTTTGGTCGTGGAAGGTCGACGAGGTCACACAGGGGGTCCAAGGAGGTGCGAGGTTGAGTCAAGAAGGGCGTCGACGTCTTATCGGCCGGGGTTCTTGCTTCATGTGAGTGCGTAGGGCGCTCATCACTCATCATTTTGGCAGGAACGGTCATTTCGTATTCACATTCTGAAAGTGTATCAGTAAAGTAAAAAGATAAAGGGGGAGCATAACGATATAGCTTGTCTGTTGCCTTATCAAATACCAAAAAGAACAGTTTCTCACAGTAAGAGTAACATGTCACATGACTAGGGGGACTGTATCAATCAGTATAGTACCACCATAGCAAAGGTTGCTTAGAATAAACAATACCTGCACATCCTCAGGGCAACAAGTCGAACATTCATATTTTGGGTTTAGCAGCAGGGCTTTGACTGAAACCAAAGTACCTTTAATACTTAACTTTGTATGTATCTAGGGCGCTCCTAAAAATACTTCTTGTGATATCAGTACGTGCGGTAGGAGTCGAAATCTCTCGTTTTACGGCCAGCAATCGGACTTCAAATCTACTTAGCTAAAGTGTGTTATTCAGCGGAATCATTGCGATGAAACTGTAGTCTTGTTGGACATTTAACATGCGGTGCGATGTCACAACAAGGTGCATTTGCAACATGATCGATCACCACCGGTTACATTTGCAATATTACGTTCATTAGAAAGTATAAACAAACACGAATCCTAGCTCTACTGAGAATAAGCAGGCGTCTGGGGCTGAGCTCTCAATATGTG
This sequence comes from Penaeus japonicus, assembly GCA_017312705.2. Lineage (NCBI taxonomy): Eukaryota > Metazoa > Arthropoda > Malacostraca > Decapoda > Penaeidae > Penaeus > Penaeus japonicus. Next base: position 170,847 of record BOPN01002019.1, on the reverse strand, counting down.
ACTGTTATTTGGACGAGAATATCGTTTATTTTGATAGTGTATTCCATTGTGGAGCGTGCCGTGTATATTCTTCTTCTTCATTTTCTTCTGTTCTTACCCTTCTCTTCTTCTGTTCGTGAATGAGAGGAGAGGGAACTCAGATGCAAGGTGCGTGATCATCAAAAAGAACGCAAATGCCTAACCTGTCTCTTCTTCCCGAGATGAAACCTACAAGAACTCGGCCATTAAGAATACGTCGCATCAAGGGAATAAGTCATCATCAGGAAGAACCAAAGACACAGGGTAGGGAGGGAGAGAGAGAGAGACAAAGGCAGAGAGAGAAAGAGAGACAGAGGCAGAAAGAGAGAGAGGGGGGGGGGGGAAGGAGAGAGATAGAGAATGACAAAGACAGAGACAAAGAGAGAGCAACAATGTTTCGCATCTGCGAGAACGGCATCAACGCATATCACATACGAAGAGATGACAGGGACTGACTTCATCTCCGCCCCACTGACGCGTGCAACCAAAATCGACTTCAAATAAGACAACTTTCTTTGTTGTCAATCCTACGTGTCACGGTGGCGCTTGCGAAGTTTGTGGCTTTATTCTTCGCCTTCCTCTTCTGTTATTTTTCTTTTCTCCTTTTCTGTCTTTTGTACTGTCTCTTCTCTTTATTTTCAACTTAGTCTTCTTCTCCTTATTTTCCATTTTCTCCTTCTCTTATTCCTCTTTCTCTTTTCCTCCGTTTTTCTTTTCCTCCATCAATTTCATTCAATAATTTTCTTCCTGTCTCTCGGCTTTTTTATCTTTACTTTCTGTTCTTTTTTCTTCTTCTCATAATTGTCCTGTCTGTCTTTTTGTCCTTCTT
>BOPN01002019.1:155000-162500 GCA_017312705.2 Penaeus japonicus | reverse complement strand
GGGTGATTGAACATGACGCTATATTCCAGACGACGAAGGTGGGCGCTGGCTTAAATATATTTACTGGCTATTTCTTCCTCTTCATGAGTCTAAATTGGTCGAAGGGAACAACCAGAGAGTTATTTCAGGTGATATATCATTGTCAGCGACGTCAGTAATTCACCTCCACTGCCCTCAGCATCTCTAATCATACGCTAATTATTCTGCATCAGTCATCTCCCTCCCGCTGCGCCCTCCATACTCAACACATTGCCTTGAATAATGGAGTATGTGTTCTGTGTTGCACGCAACATATTCGTGTCTTCATGAGATTATTTTTGACCTTTCGTAGGTGTCCTGAGATAGCTTAATATGCCTTGCATTAGTAGTCAACACGTAGTGATTTGCGTTTCACATTAGGTAATTATACTGCACATTATCGGCCAGTGTTTCACGTTGATGTCCCTCTCACACTTTAAGCTCTTTTGTGCTTCAGGTCAGCTCATCATGCTCCTCATTAGCCTACAGCAATTCGTGTTAACGCTCCTCATGCTAGTTCATTTTGACAGCAGAAGCCTCCCAATCACCAGCCTTCACTGGTAACGCCTACTAAGAACCTAGCAATATAGGAAGAGTTACTTAACCTGATATTATCTTACTGCCTTGCGAAGGAGGCATAATGTACACGGGAAGAACCCAAACAAGTTATAATGGAGATGTGCGGACGGTGCCCAGGGGTTTTAGATACGTTATGCATACTGCTAACGCAACGGTACCTGTGAAAAAGTGGGATCACTTCGTTGTTTATCTATTTCAATAGATGCATGCGCGTTTGTATTAAACAAACACACACATACACACACATACACACACACACACACACACACACATATATATATGAAGATTTATAAATGTTTGAGAATGTCACACACACACAATGTCAGTCAGACATAAGAAAATACAAACACAAAATGGGAATAGGCTGTACCTGCGTTTCCTCACATCCATACGGTCCCCAGGTTCTAGGGTACTCGCAGACACACTCGCCAGCTCGACACACCGACCTCTGCCGAAGGAAGGGATTCTGTAAACTAAATGATACACGGATTCATATGTGTTTGCGTGTGGGTGTACGAGTATGTGCTTTTTAATCATATGTGTGTGTGTGTGTGGGCGTACGAGTATGTGCTTTTTAATCATATGTGTGTGTGTGTGTGGGCGTACGCATATATATATATATATATATATATATATATATATATATATATACATACATATGTATATATATATTATATATATACATATAATATATATATATATATATATATATATATATATATATATATATATATATATATATATATGTATATATATATATATATATATATATATATATATATATATATGCATAATAAAAAAATAATATACATATATATATGTGTGTGTGTGTGTGTGTGTGTGTGTGTGTGTATGTGTGTGTGTGTGTGTGTGTGTGTGTGAGCGTGTGTGTGTGTGTGTGTGTGTGTGTGTGGATATATATATATGTATACATGTATAAATATGTATATATATACATATATATATACATATATATATACATATATATATCCATATTTATAAAATAATATATATATATATATATATATATATATATATATATATGTATATATATGTATATATATACATATATATACATATACATATATATGTGAGTGTGTGTGTGTGTGACGTATAATTAAGACATACACCAAAAGAAGAGCAACTGCCAAAGGAGAAAGAGTCCGAGCGGAGCAGCATCCAAAGATCACTGGCTCTGGCTGGCCGATCGGACACCTGCTTGTCCTCCGGTGTCACATGATCTCGCGTCAACAACATGCTGATTGGCCTCGTCTCGAGCAGAACTCTAGCGACAGAATTAAGACGACTGTCGCTCGGCTGAAGGTTAGAGTGTAGCCAAATGAGGATAAAAACTATGATAAGCATTATGATTCAAGAGCGGGGAGACAACCAGCAAGCCTGAATGGCTGATTAGGTTACACGACAACGAGTTTGTCAAACAGTCCCCCCGCGGCGAGCGTGGGCGAGACCATGTAGCTCGTCATTGAGAAAAATCTGATTAAAAACTTCCTTGAGACAAAGAAAGAGGAAAAAAAAAACGGAAAGATAACTAATCAACAATACTAATTATCGCAGGAATTTCGAATACTTGTCATGTTTACGATCCATAAGGGTGGTCTCCAAACTGCCATATTTAACTGTTAAGGGGAGATAGACGCGCACATAGCTTGCTGCAGCCTTCACGGAGAAGCAAAGCGTTACTAAGCACATGAGTGAAATTTAACGCCGCGGAAAGAGCAGATAGCAGGACTATGGAGAGCGCGCCCCTCTTGCCCCTCACTCTTGCCTGCTCGCCAACTATTAGTTACATAATAAACTTTACAGCAGTCATTAGCGATAAGCCGTGACTTGGTACGTAAGAAATATTTCTTGTAGATGTTTCGAAGTTCCATTAATAGTGAGTGATAAATTGCGCTGTGTATGTATATATATATATATATGTGTGTGTGTGTGTGTGTGTGTGTGTGTGTGTGTGTGTGTGTGTGTGTGTGTGTGTGTGTGTGTGTGTGTGTGTGTGTGTGAGTGCGGTAGAAGATTCTCTTCTATCATTTATTGCGCGCAATATAGTTGGTGTTCATGATTCCTAGGTGGGCGTCTATTTTTTCCGGTGGCGATGGAGAGCGAAGATCATCTCCTATTCATTTTAGCTAATTCAGCCGGCGGGACCATGAATGATAGGCTGCTGATAGGTAGAGGGACGAGTCAGGAAAAGGGGAAAGTTGGAAAGGGGGTGGCGGCGCCAAATAAAAGGAAGTGAGGAAGGGGGAGAGCAAATAAAAGGAAAATAGTAAGAGCAAATGCGTGTAGAAATAGAGGTAGAAAAAAGGGGACAGAGAGATCGAGAAAGAGGGAGGGAAGAGAGAAGAGGAAAATCAAGAGAAAAGGCAGGCAGCGATGTATGGAATCCATAAAAATTACAAGCAAGTAAAAGTGCTCCCGTTCAAAGAAGTATTCATCCACACCACCTATTCCAGATATCGTTTTCATTTAATTTCTTTGAAGTACAGTCGACATGTAATAACATTCATTACACCACAGTTATAGTTTCATTTCCATGCATAGCCATACATCTCTGCTCTTGTAGCACAAACACACACACCGCGCGCTTAGAAACGTCTTTCAAATATGACTGCTTATTTTTGCAATATGCATGTCAGATACATTTATGCCATAGTTACTTTAAAGAATGATAAGTATCTTTAAAACTCATACACTGCTATTTGTTCTTCTTCCCACACAGCCAGGCATTCATCGCTATCCAAATGCTATGCAATAAAAAACAAGACGCGACCCATAAAACTTCTTTTAGTGTTCAGGTTACTCCTCATACTTCATTCACAAACTAGCTTCTGCGAAGGCATATTAGGTGTAAAACAGGAAAAATGTCCATATCATCCATTTGTTTAGTATGGCCGAGAGTTTATTGAAAAAGAAGGAATGGGCAGAAATCCAAAAGAAAAAAAAGAAAAAAAAAACAGAAATGCGATAAATGTCTACAAACTATGAGTTGATTAGTCTAATCTAATTGAGAATACCTTCATACAGTTTTCTCTTTCTTCTCACCAATTTATATTATCTTCTCTCACCTTCTATTCCTTCCGTAATAGAAACCACATCCTCCTTTCTTAAGACCATCTCATACTCCCGTCGTCTCCTTCCTCCACTCCCCCTCCTTCTTCTCCACATTCTCCTTTTCCTCCTTTTCCTCTCCTCACCCTCTTCCACCTTAACGTCCTCCTTCTCCTTCTGCTCCACCCCCACCTCCACCTCCATCTCTTCCTCTTCCTCCTCCTCTTTCTCCTCTTCCTACCTCCATCTCCACCTCCACCTTCACCTCCTCCTTCTCGACCTCCGCCTCCTTCTCCTCCTCCTCCTCCTCCTCCTCCTCCTCCTCCTCCTCCTCTACTTCTTACCTCCTCCTCCTCCTCCTCCTCTACTTCTTACCTCCTCCTCCTCTCCTTCCTCTTCCTCCTCCTCCTCCTCCTCCTCCTATTCCTCCTCCTCGTCGTCTTCTAATTCTTCCTCCCCCTCCTCTTCTTCCTCCTGTTTCTCCTCCTCCTCCTATTCCTCCTCCTCGTCGTCTTCTAATTCTTCCTCCCCCTCTTTTTCTTCCTCCTGTTTCTCTTCCTCCTCCTCCTCCCCGTGCACCTCTTCCATCTCTTTTCTTCCTCCTTTTCCTCCTCCTCCATCAACCCGAGCCTCTCCAACCATTCATCCGCCCTGCCTCCGCCGTCGCCGGCACTTAAGGCAAGGCAAGCCCGGAGAGAGTGACTCGCATTATGTTAATATGGAGACCTGCAGGATATTTCTCTGATTCGAACACGTCGTAACGCTGCAGTAAATCCTTCCCCTTGCGTCACCTCCTGCAACCGCGTCCATAAATTTGGCCAAAATAAGTAAAGGTAAGTTGCAAAGTTGCTGATCTAGGACTTCGGTTTTCGGCCACCACCAATCCTGGCGAAGAGGGGGGTGGGGGGCAGGGCAAGGTGGAAGGGGGCGATGGATTCGGGGTTGGAGCAATGATTCACAAATTTTTCATATGTAAATGTGTTTATACTGATAGTGTTGTCTGTCTGAATGGAGAGAGGGTGATAGACACAAAGGAAATCTATGAATGGATGAGCATCCTGAACGCAGTGAGTTGTAAGCAGAGGATGGGACCTTGTTATAGAGGTGTTAAAGGGGCAACGCTAATTGCAGCTCTCTATGTATATTTGAAGGTATGTTTGTGTGAATATGTACACCTGTCTCGGGAGTTTGTGTGTACATTCTATCTTCCCTGGCATCTGTATTTTTTAAAAGTTATGTCATCATCACTGAAATCATATTCATCAGATAAATACATCAGCCTCAAAAACTTTTCTCTCAGATCTGGTTATCAAGTTCGACATGAATTCAAACCTAAAGTATGCGATTTTACAGCTGTCGTTACATTCGTTGCCCAAAAGTCTTCGCTTTTCATAAGCTTGTACTGCTTAAACACGGTAATAAAAAGTCATCGGGGAAAAATAATCGCCAAAGCCTCTCCCCCCCCTCCCCCTCGCCTCCTCCTTCCCTTCGCCCTCCCCCTTCTACCGTTCTTCCTACCCCCTTCCTCCCCCTCCCCCACCCGGGCCCTACCGCCGCCGCCGCCGCCGCCACAATGCCGGTGTTTGCCATCGTCTTCGCTCCCCATCATCATCATTAACACCATTGACTGGCAATACTGTCAGTCGTTCGGGCAACCAAGAACCGAAAAAGCGCCGAATGAGAAAGGAATTGTCGGCCTTTTTCCTCGTCTGCTTTATTCTGTTTACAGCTTTTACCCCACATTCTGCGCCCAGTATATGTCTGTGTGGAAGGAGGGAAGTTTATGTGCCTACTTGTGTGTGTGTGTGTGCGTGGGGGGGGGGGGGATTATGTGTGTGTGTGTGTGTGTGTGTGTGTGTGTGTGTGTGTGTGTGTGTGTTGTCTATATAGATACTGAAGTGCTTTTAACTTCATTGAATCTTTCGACTTCTGGCTATTCATTTAAACAAAAATGATTCCTAGAACTCTTTGTTTACTCTTTGAATAAGTCTTGATTCTCACCTCTTGACTGACTCATTCAGTTTGTGGTCGAATCTCTTTGTCTCTTACTTCGCCTGCTCGATTTTGATTGACCCAACTTTTGCTTGATACCTTTTCACTCTATTTTTATTTTTTCGATTCTAAATAGATTTCTTACATTCGCGTTTTATCAATTCGCTAATTGATCAAGTCGCTGACTAACTCTTTCAACTTGTAAACTATTTTTTTCGACTTATGTTCAATTTCTTCAGGTCGCAGTGCGGTTCTCGCGACCAAACTCTGGAAGCTTGAATTTCCAGAGATCTTCCTACTTTGAAGCAAGTCCCGTTGTGATACACCAAAAGCGTAATTTTGTTCCCAAGAATAATGAAAATGGAATTGTCAGAATTCCTTCAGCTATATATATAAATTCATACATACACACACACACACACACAGACACACACACACACACACACACACATATACATATATACACACACGCACGCTCACACGTGTGTGTGAGAGAGTGTTTGTTTTATTTTCTAGGCTACATGAGCCTTTAACCGTAAGAAATCAACAGCTGAGACATCTGCTAACGATTTGTCTCCCGTTTTCTTTATTCGCATCGTTTAGCATGAAAATTCGCGCCAAAAGGAAACACTAAGGAAATGCACCATATAACGCGTAACTTTTTTCTGTTATTCTTTTTTCTTTCTCGACCCGTTACCCACTTCCTCGCCGGAAGTTCAGTGGGTGTTGATTGTTTATTTTTTATGTATACTCCATCACAAGAGACTTATGGCCGAAGCGGCCATCGCTGCGAGACGGAGTTTCTTGACGTGGGTGGCCATTATGCGGGAAAATTGTTACCTCGCGGTCTCTGAGTTGGCGATCAAAATGGTAGTGTTTTGCTTCTTTTGAATACTCTCAACAAAACTGCGAATGTAGGGTGATATTATGGCAACTAAACGACGTTTTGGGGCTTGTTGGACTCATGCCGACATGCTGTGTGCATTTTATACGCAGAGTTGAAGTGGATCATTACGGTTTTTGGGGGTGCTGTTACCTCGCATCCTTCTTTGTTGTCATGGTTGCACTCATCCTTCCATTCTCTCATCGGCGTCGTGTCACTCGCACGTCAACCATCACTGTAGCCCCTCCATGCCGTCAGCAGCATCATGATCTATTGCCAGAACAATCCCCCATCACCCGCTATTATTCCGACCGCCACCAGCCCCCTCCTAACCACCTGTCATCGGCCTGTCATCTCTCCCTTCGCGTACACGAACCCTTACATCTACTCTTAAACTCTTACGCACACTCTTCCTCTTCTCCTCTTCCTACCAGTTCCTCTTTTCCCATTCACTATATATGCAGCTTCTCGCTCTTTTCCTAACCCACCTCACATCCTCCCTCCACCACACACACCTCCCCTCTTCTACCAACCACACACCCCACCCTCGCATACACACCTCTCACCCCCCCCCCCCCCCCCCTCTGTTACAACATACACAGTCTCTCCTTCCTCGTCTACATAGCGCTAGTTTAGAACAATGCGACACTGACCAAACGACTCATACACACATGTCTGTGTGTAATAATATCCGGTTTAGAGAGTAACCCGTCATTGTGTAATCATTATTAACAACGATATTCACTGTTATCTACGTGTGCCATGAAAACTGGATTTTTTCCTCTTTCCATAATGTACCTTTTATTGCAAACACATTCTATGCCTTTGCCCCCCCCCCCCCCTCATGTCACTTAATACCTAAAATATCATAATTTATCTGGAATATCTCCTGTCAACGCCTATAATCAGGAAAAACAACCTAATATATTTTCAGAGATTTTGTTCATGGGTAACTTCAT